>JAOWAY010428351.1:0-14036 GCA_028565895.1 Goniobranchus geometricus | reverse complement strand
TTTGTTTCTTAGACTGCTTTTCGTTCTTTTCTTTGTCTTTCTCAAAAACTTTAGTGTCAAAGGATGCTGATTTATTTTCTCTCTTTGTGAACATGTTTTAACATTCATTACAAGATAACAATTGCTAGCAATAGATTAACACAAGTTCATTGGAAGAGACATGAATGGTAGAATTTTTGTTTTTGTTTTTATTATTATAAATATTATTATATATTAAAGATATTACGAGTGACAATTGGATCAGCTAAATTAAAGTCATTAAAACTTCATTGATATCAAGACATAATTTTGGCAAATAATGGCTATAAGGTTTATTTTAGCTTCCATCAAGTTATTAATCAAGTTTACACGTTACAGAAAGCTTGTACAAAAAATCTGTGATATGAATTCATGACAGCTGTTTTCGAAAAAGCAAATCTTCCTTGGTGTTTGCTATGATATTAACAAAGCTTAATTACAGACATTTTGAGATTACTGCATCTGTGCAGAATATCTTGATTCCACATGGAGATTTTGGAAGGTGAAAAGGTCGTCTACCAACATCAATTCTTAAAAAAAAAAACAACAACAAAGCAGTTTATAACCTTCGGGAGCAAGGTACAAAAATTACACTATAAAATAATATGGAAGAAATTCTTTATGCCATTGAAGGATGTTTCCAATTAAATTTTCTCAGAAAATGATATAAATATACACACACACATATATATATGTTTATACACACACACACACACACACACAGAGGTATTATTTTGAGTTGCGTTAAACTCTAAAAAGAATCAGTAAAGGATGCATCAGAATACGGTTGTAATAAACCTTTTCTGGGCTAGGTTTAACTTTCCTGTTGACTAATAGGTTACATTTTCATGATGCAAATTGAAAACCGTCCTTTTGATCATTCTAATGGTAACTTCCTGTACATATAAACCAAGTGTTGCATTTACAGTAGAGGATTTTCTCTACAATACATTAGTATAATTTAAAAGTTATTTACATTAATTGTTGCAGGTTCATTTAAAATCTTTACATTAATTTTCATAGACATAGGATTATTTTTAAATAACGAGTGAGCATTATGAAATAATTTCAGATCATACATTTCTGAGCTAATTATGTATATCCCTTGCTGCCAAATTCTTTCAACTTATCTTGATTTTCAAGAACTTTGCAAGACAAACAAAAAACTGATTTAAATACCACAACTCTTCAATTCATAAGGTGTGCATGGATTAGATAGATATATTAATTACTTTTGGATCGTATTCATGTACATTTTGCAAATAAAAGTCTTGAGATAAGGGCATGCATCAGATTTGTTGTATTTCTTTTGAAAAATCATGAAAATTCAAGTTAGGTGGACAGAATTTTGCAGCTATGATATTATATCTCCATTGTAAAATGTCATTCAATAAATACAACTGCAATATTTATTTTAAAAAATCATAAAGTAACACCTCCAACACCCATATACGTTTTCCCATCATACTGTCGATATTTATTTACATTAGGGGACTTGCTGGAATCTGTATCTGATCCAAAACTACCTCCAATAGCAGAAGTGTAACTTGGAGAACGCTTCAAACCTGGCCAAGGTGATAATTTTCCACTTGCGTTTGCACCTAAAGAAGTTGTCCCTGTACTTTGAGTGCTGTCACATTCACTGTCTGCATCTTCTAGAAGATTTAGAGCAATACACTCATCACATTTTTCATCACAGTCGGGGTTGCCTGGTGACACATTTAAACCACCCGGCCAAACTCTATATGATGGCGGATCCAAGTCTTGGCTCTTTCTACTTAAAGATTCCAAGTTAAGATTTTGAATAAAGTTCCCAAAATCATCTGTTGGACAGGGATTATCATGAATGCAGCAGGAATCACCATTTTGTTCATTTGCAAAAGTCACTTCAGGAATGGTTTTTGTTTTGCACGGTTTAGCACTTGTTGTGTTGGGTTTGGTGTGAACCAAAGGATTTCTTTGTCTTTTTGAATTATGATTACCCATACTATTCGCACAATTGTTGTCACGGTCTGTTTTGGTTGAATAGTTAGGATTATGATTTGGAAGACTGCCTGGGTTTTCACCTGCAATTATAGATCTTAGTCTTCTGGAACTGGTTTCCTCTGGCACAACACTGGAATAAAAAAAGATTGAAATTTGGCTAAGATATTAAGACAAGTGTTCATGTTTATTAAAGGCAGGAGCTTCATATCACAAACAATACAGAAAAAAAGGTAATAGTGTGCGACAAAAATAAGAATATAGCTGACTGTAGAGTGAAATGAATTAAAATGCATGCATCTCTTAAGTGCTACAATGGCCATGCATGAGGAGGCTATTAGTCGTAGATGCATAGTCATACTCTCTTAAGAAAGTATTATTGGCTCATTACAAAAATTCAACATCAACTGCTCAAGACATCAGACATTGAAAATAAAGGATATGTCAAAAAAATATGTCAAAAAATGAGTTTTAAGTAGTTCCCATCAGCGACCCAGCTGTTCATTGGAAATGTCTTTATTAAATTTGTTCATGCTTACAAAAACAGCCCCAAGATTGTGCACCATAACCAGGATGCTGACTTCCAGTTATTGCCTGTAACTTTTCTGTACCATCATTTTTGGACAATCAACCATAATTTCTTTTCTCTGGCCATTGACCCTGATACTATTTGGGTGGCGTGGCTGATGTAAGAATTTTAAATATTTTTTTGATACATTGTCAGTCAATCAACTCAATTGTTGAATGTTCAGTAAATTAAAGGGTTTTTATTTGTAACAAAATATAATAAAAGCGGAACTGTAAAGGAGAATTCACTCTTACTGGTGCTCATAATTCGTTTCCCCATAAAGGATGTGTTTACATTGTGCTTTACATTGTACCTTATGTGTCTCCAAGTTTCATAAGACATCAAACTTCAAAAGAAATTGTCACAAGTTTTCTACTTATATTTTGATTCTCTGAAGTCCTGGGGCTTTTAGTCTGATGCGGTCTGTCTTAGGTAAGAATTGTTTTTCTTTTAAAAATCTAAAGCTACAACCTACTTACAGTCTGGAGCAGCTTAAGTATTTTGTTGTTGATGTGCCTTTCAGTGCTAAGAAGCATAAGCATAAGCATTCATTCAGCAAAGATGTAGGAAACAAGAATTGTATTGATTTGATCAATTTAGAGGACAATACACAGAAAGGTGAGTCATTAAGAAAAGTTTCTTCTGAGCTAAAGATGAGCAAGGAGCTAGTAATTTTCTCCACTGTCTTTGGCTGAAGATGAAATGGTATAATGTTGGTTTCTTGCAGATGCAATTGTCAACAGAGCTAGTATTTGAGGTGAAGTATTTAAATTGGCTCTTTACCAGGGACTCAGCACAGCAAGAATTTCAGCTACAGATCCACAGTCCATGATCAAATTCCTCAACCATTCTAATATCAATGCCCTAATCACTTAAGTTTTAATAATACCAGTATTCTAGTGATTAATCTAAGTGAAATAACGATGCATATCCTTCACTTTAAGATGATATGATATGGTATATTGTTTAAAGGTTCTGATTTAGGTCGGTGACCTTTAGATGCCCTGTTATAAAATTTAAACACAAAAAATAAAAAATAGGGAATGACAGTAATAAATGACATAAGAAGGTACACATTTATCATACATCATATAAATATTGCAGTGAAATGATTGTTTTGTGTTTCGATAAAGAAGTGAAAAAACAGCATATTCGAAGCTATGAAATCTGTTCATTTCAAAAGAAATGCGGCCACAAAGGTGTGAAGCATATATGATTCTGATCCCTCCGCCCTTTCTGCCTACGTGAGGGAAAGATTTCATCTGAAAACCTTCTGGTGTCATCGCCTTCATTATGGGTTCATTGCCTTGATCATAGAGCCATGTACCCATGTTTCTGTAGTTATTGGAATTTGGAGTTGGTAGTCTTCTATTACATCTATGATATCCTGTATCTTATTTCAGCAAGATCTGACGTTTGTAGGGCCCGTTTTACACACTGATGTGGCTTGTAGTTATTTTACATCATCATGACTATTGCTTCCATCAATATTTATGGTTGAGCCAAATTTAAATCTCTCTGCCTTGTCGTTGTTTCTGTCACTAAAAATTGTTGACAGGATAGGCACAGTAATCAACTGTGTTGAGGTCAAGGAAGAGGGATGGGCTAGGGTGGACGGCAACTATTTATGACTGGAATATGGTGTTGCTTTCGTTATCCAACTCGTGGCTTCGGCTGATCACAGTTACCTTGCTTAAAACATTGTATTCATAAAAGATGTGCTGGTTGTTGTGGTTAAAGAATGACACAGCTAAAAATGAGGTGACTAGTATTTGTAAAATAGGTATACATAAATTGAAATGTAAAAATGTCTTATAATTCTCAGGGTCCATGATAGAAAATACAAGTTTACAGAGATATCTGCTGATAAAACAATTACAATACTCAAGCATAGGTCTTATTAAAGTTTGTAAAGTTTGTGAAATGTTAAGAAAATATTTACATCTAAATACTCTTAACTTTTAGAAATAAGACCAATACACTTTGTAGCCTTATTAACACAGTTGTGGATGTATATACTAAAATCTAGGCTACGATCAAATGATGCACCAAAGTCCCTTTGCATTTCAGTTTCTGGTAAAACACCAGATTGTATATCATTTCCCAAGACTGGGATTGTTTTTATCAACAAGCAATAATTTACATCAATCAGTATTAAAGCATAATTGCCACCTTTGAAACTATTCACACATTGAATATATATTGTTTTAAAGAAGATTTGAATTCTTGACTGAAGAAAATTTTAGTGTCATCACTAAAAATCTTGCAAGCTGAGAGTTAATGACATCAGGAAGATTGTTTATGAAAAGCATAAAAAGTATTGGACCTAAAACGCTTCCTTGAGGAAACCTGCTCTTGACAGGTCTGAAATGGGACATTCCACTTACAAGAATTACTCACTGATTGTGATCTGACAGAATTGTTTGCAACCATTTATAAATATTTCCCCCAGTACCATATGATTTAAGTTTAATAAAAAAAAGTCTTTCATAAGGTACAGTGTCATAGGCCCTACTGAAATCAAAATAGATAACTGTGGTTAGATTAATAGCTATACTAATAGTATCGGTGTGGAGAGTTCAAGGAGAGAGAAATGTTCATGTTTGCATGATATTAGGTTGCACATGCGCAGCTTGAGTTTGGGGGGAATTCTGGATCGGTCTAGTGGGGAGAAGTGAGGGTCAGTGTGACGTAGGCTACAGGTGGAGATAGGGAGCAGTCTGGACGTGAAAGCCAGCAATGGTCCCTCAAGTGCTGGAACAGAAGGTTGCTGTTACTGAGTAATTTTTATTTTCCTTTTGTCCCATCTCAACCAGTGAGTGTTTATTTTACCTTTTTTTAAACATCAATGCACTGTCTATAGTCAATTAGATTTGTGTAACCTTCCATAACTTGTAAAAAGTTGGGTGGCATAGGATCGATTGCTCCTGAGCCCATGTTGACAATCAGGTAAAAGGCTACTAGTTTGAAGATAAAGCATTATTATATCTTTTTATATTAATTCTAATAGATTGCACAGAACGCATGTTAAACTAATGGGCTGATGTTTTCTGCCTCTGATTGGCCTCCCCTCTTTAAAAAAGCAGTGACATTTGCTATAACTTGTTGTGAAAAAGGCGCTGAAGTCATAATTTGTCAAAAATGAGCCATCATGAATCTTTGTATTTATAGAGGAATGCCTAAGAAATGTGCAGAAGCTGACTTAAAATCAAGTCACAGATGTACCTTAACTGACTCTCTAAGTTTTCAATCTTCAGCAAAGCAAGGTCTAACTTGTGTTTCAATTTCCACATTTGGGTTTCACATATGGGATCCTTACAGCGATTCTTTGCAACCAAGGACATTGCTTCATCAACATAGTCTTTCATCCGTAAAGACCTGCCCATGCTCTATAAAGGAAAGATAACAGAAAACTGCAGCTTTGTAATACTTGTCAAAGAAATAATTGATTCAATATTTTACAACAAATGAAAAAATTACAACGACAAATGAACATAAGGTCATAAAAGACCTTTTCTTATCATTGTGGAGTTTCTGCAGATAAGGAGCATTGCCTTATGCCTTTCACCAGCTGATATTAGAAATTCATTTTCTACTTTTTATTCATCTGTTTAGCATATCCTGTACAATATACTGAAATTTGAAAAGTCAAAAGAATGAACATTTAAGTCTTTGATCATCTTGAAAGAAATGCCTTCATTTATCAAATGGGAACATAACTTATTGCAACATATACCCAACTCTCAATGTAAGCTAAAGCCAGACTGTTACAGACAAACATATCTTATCTTATATTATTCATCAACTGGATTTTTCAGAAGTTAGAAAGCTTTTATTTGACGGTTTTCATATTGCACTAAATCCACTATGTGCTTGAAATGCTGTAGAAGTGTTCCCGGATAGACCTTTTCCTACCAAGTACCTTCTCAACTGCATATTGAATAAACAGAGAAGCATCCATTTTACAGGTGCATCTGCCCTGGCATACTGACAAGATTCTCCTCTACCTATGGTCAGGTATTCAATAACATCTGAGTGGCTTAAGGGAAATGCATGTAAATAACCTTTCCCAAGGACTAAAGAGTGCCACAGTGCTGCCTGCTTTCGAACTCAGAATCTTGCGGTTAGAATTAAATGTCTTTACCCCACAGCCACAATGCAATGAATAAGTGATTGAGTAAAATAAATAAAACACTGCTGAGTGTAATTTATCAAAATTGCATGTATATGTCTCATGATTACACAAAGTATATGGCTAATACTTATTTATGATTAAATTGGCATGGCTGCAATTTTCAGAGTGGACTCTTTGAAGAAATAGAATGTCAGTAGAGTTGAAAAGATCAGAACTGGGTCACATAAGAGCAGAATTGCTAAAAATTTGGAAGTCTAAAATTAGATATTGAGTTGTGAGAATTAACAAAAGAGTGATAGAATGAGATTAAGAATATAATATGAATATAATTACCAATGAGACTAGAGCACAGCAGCCACACTTGTCCCATTTTCTGAGTTGCTTACGGCCAAATATGAAATAAATATGTTCCAAAAACAGAAGCAATAGCCCCAGTAAAATGCCTGTTCCTAATAGTATGAATGCAGATGTAAAGTTGAGGATTCCCAGAGTTCTGTTTGAAATCCCTGTCTCTTTCTTTACATCACATGCTCCTGCCAGCCAGAATTTCTGAAGACGGTCCAACTCACCTGCACAGAGTATGAGACATGGGATCAACTGAATGACAATTTCATAGGTCTTAAAAATGTATTGAATAGTTATATCAACATGGAAGATCTTGTATCAGAAGCTCATCCTGTTGAAATCAAAAGTATTTTTCTCTCTTTTATTTCTTCATTTCATGTTTCTGGTTTCCACAACTTTGGCATGATTTAAGTGTATATCATCATCATCATCACACAGTTCCATTTTGTAGCAGACCTTGGGGATCAAGCTCCACCAAAGTGGTAATCTCTTGACATATAAGCTAAGGTTGTTGTGCTTATTTGTCCATGTGCAGCCCAGTCTTTAAGGATGCCTAGAAAGGTCAGCCTTTGTCTCCCCCTGTTAGATTGTCCATTAACTTCCAAGTATAGTTAGTGCTTCCAGTTCTGTTGTCAGATGATGTGACAAATGAACTCATGTATAAACAATAGTACATCCATCTCTGATTCTGAACAACAGTGTACAATACAAATGATACTGTATTAATATATTTGATTTGATAAATGTAAGTGTTAGACCTTGACAATAATATGTATTTAAATTGAAAAAGTATCCTAAGATTAGATCCAAACTAGACATATCTTAAGCGTATTGACCCTTGCTGTTTGATAAAATAAAAAGGGGTCTATTAATATAAAAAGACGAAGACACCAAAAGATGTTACCATAGTTAATCTGAAATCAAGTTGTCTTATTCTTGTGAGTTATAAAGATAACATGAAGTTTGCTTGAGACAAACACGATGACCTGTGAGGCTGATACCTCTTGTGCCATGTTCATTGTTAGAAACCATACATTTCCAATAATTCTGGACCACATTGTAATATATAAGAGAATCACAAATGAACACATGTCTGTAATGGTAAAAATGATTTTCTGGAATAGTTATTTCATTTTGTGCAAACATAGTACAAGATATCGCTGATGATTGACTGTGACATCTACACCACAACTTTGATGACGTAGGGAACATTAACTCACTTTTCAAAACACTTATCAGACATCTCAATACATGTAACTTTAGAGCGTTATTTCATTCCTTAAAACAAAAATAGCATTTGGCAAGACTTAAACTGCAGACAGCGACTTGCCTCTACAAATTTCAACATTCCTGCCTTAATTATACACTTCCTCAAAACTTCGTTTAAAAACTTCAAAGCCGGAAATTTTTCCAGAAGATCTTTTTCAGAGCCATTTTCAAAAATGAGGAAAGATTTTTTTAATTTCTTTTGGTGGGAACACTTTTTATGCAGTTTCTCTCATGATAAATTCTTGTGATAAAACTAAGTGCCTAATTAAACAGTTTCATCGACACCAATTTCATATTTCAGTGTGTTTGACTTTAACTTTTGTGGATTGGATTAGTACCATTTTGAAGCTCACACTTGTAATAATGTTAATAAAGAGTGATCATTTTAAAGATTATCAGGCACACTCTTTGCTTTTGCACAGGAGCAGTGTAAGCAACATCAACATTTAATGAATAGGTATGGTAATAAAAATCTAAAAAAATTGAATGAGCTCACAAAAAGTCAGTCTTACCATTTTCCTGCAACTTTAAAATAACCCTGTTTACTTTGGCTATCCATGGATTGGTAGGGTCAGGTGGAAATCCTATTCCATATCCAGTCATGGCATACCTATTCCCAACTGTAACCAATCGACATTTGGGGTCACGAGAAGCATAATATTCCAAAACTGATGAATCATAAATAAAGGCTTGAATGTGCCTGTCAGGGAGAGAATGAAACACGAATAAAATATGAGATATATTCATATTCAATGTATTTGGATTAGTTACAATATCTCAATTCACAGTTAAGGGGTATGGGAAAGAATCAGTCTAAATTTTAGAAGAATCTTCTGACATTATAATTGTTGTCATGAGAAGCAGAGACAAAATGTTGAAACAGTTCTTGAGATTTGCTGAGAAGCTGTCTTTCAGTTGCATTTTCTCATTACTTATACTCTGATTTTAGTCTTACATCACAATGAAAGTCAAACGTGACCTGTTGTTTCAATGGTTGACCTATGTGATTTCACATTTGTGTGAACAATCTCAACGGCCCTATTTATAGTAACAGTATGATCAAAAGAATAAATCATAAGGTAATGACATACGTTACAAAATCGTTTCAATATATATATGTATTAAAGAGATACAACCTTGTCTAACTCCTTGCTTGATCTTCCTTGATTCACTTAAATATCCAACAATCCTTACAGCTGCATTTTGTTTCCACTACAGATTTCTAATAATTCTTAAATCATTGCCATCGATGTCTAGTTTATGTAAGATATTGAAAAGCTCATCATGTCAAACTTTATCAAATGCCTTGGAATAGTCAAAGTCAATAAGGAGTATATCTACACTTAATTAAAAAGACTATCAGATAACCCATTGCTGACCTAAACTTGACCTGGTTCAGTAAAGTTTTTTTAATGGTGACATGTGGGTAGGTATTTTTTTAGTACATGACACAGAAGGGCCTCTGTTGTCAGGACCCCCCTGGGAGATTGAACAATTTTCCTCATTTCCCGATTTCCAAGGTTTCCTAATTTCCCAGGGAGAGGGTCAAACTGATGGAAGTGTCATCACTGTATGTGAGCCAATGAATACACATGTTTAATTGGTCAGTTGAGGTTGAATTACTCTAAAGCTCCTCCTTGAAATTCATTTTCACCATTGACCAAGAACACATGGCTGACTTTACAACCTTGCAAGTATTGGTCATAAAGATGCATGTGATGGACTGGTTCAAACCGGCCTTTTAATCACAGATATCGGCTGCATTTGTGCACATGGCAAGCGATAGATTTCATTGCGCAGCCTTATTATCTATTCCATGACATATTTGCGGTGCTCATTTACTTACTTCATCCCATTGCTTGATGAAGTGAGCTGACCCTCATTCATTGCAAGGGTCTGTTAACTTAGACAAGCTGTTGGCAAAGCACCTTCATGATTTGCCTGTGACAGAATAATTTTCTTTGTTCCTCTGGTTGTCTCATAATAACAGACTGTCTTGTTCATGTGTAACATGATATATTGTGGCAGAATTGTGACAAATTTTACTTGACACTTCTTTGAAATTATGAAAACACTTGACAAGATCGTCCCAATTTGATGGAACATCATCCTGATTAGTGATATTGAACCCAGGTCTCCCAATTTCCCAGGGTCCCAATAACAGAGGTCTGATTGTATAACATTAGTTTTTCTTACCCAGCTTTGAGAGCACTGATTCCAGCATCTACATCAGGTTGATTGTAGCTTCTCATGTACTCATACATATCTTTGTAATTGGTTCGAAGCATAGCTTCAGTGCTGCCATTAGGTATGGTGGCATATTTAAAGGGAGGATTCATCACATATGGATTTTGAAGCTGTAGCAGAGTAAAGGAAGAGAATGGAAATGATAAATCAGGACATGCTAGGTGTTAAGTTCCCAAATAACAACATGAGCACCTATTATTTGAAAGAACAAAATCTTGTGTTATGGGTTTTTAATGTTGATGAATATATATCAGAATTTTACTCCTGCATTGTATGGAGAAAAATACTTGTTTTTGACTACAGATGTTGAGACGAGGACGTGGAATCCTTTTGACTTGCTGTAGTAAAGAAAATACAAAATACAAAATTTCAATTTGTTTACTAAATTTGTTTTAATGAGTTAAACAATACAAACAAGACTTACCCTGTAATCCTGGATTCCAGACAACTCATAATATTCCTCCTTTGTGATCATGAATGCGGCAAGATTGGCAGTATATGAAGCAAGAAATACAAGGGCAAAAAGAGCCCAAATGTTTGCCAAGAAGCGACTGGCAATACCTCTGGGTGAATCAGTTTGAACAGACGTACTGAACAACATTGCCCATATAAGCCAGAAGGATCGAAACAATGAAAATTTATGCTCTGTATTGGAACATGTAAGGAAAAAAAAATTATGAATAAATATCTTGTTGAGCTTCTTTAACCAAATTTATGATTGATGAATGTATATTTCATAAAATGATGATAAGGATTTCACAAAACAAGTAGATTTAATAAAGGTGTTGAAGTTTTCTCTTTTTCTTTCAATATTCAAATCATTAACAGAATTTCACATTTCTTCCACTTTAATTTCATTGTCATTTCAAACTTTTAAAAACTTGAATAATTTCTGATTTTCAGATTATATTCAGTTATAAATTCAGTTTTCTTTCCAACATTTTTCTTTTCTGTTTTTACATTAATTTATATCAAGCAACTGAGGAAAAAAGGTCTTCTCATTAAGATATAATATCAAGAGAGAAATATGTTAAATCTCATTGTAAGTAATGTAGAAATATTAGTGAACGCACTTTTATAAAAGTTGTTAGAGCTTCTGTGGTTAAACAGAGTACTGAAAATATTTAATAAAAAATTAAAAAATCTTGTAAATGGTATGAAAATGAAGAAGTGCACTGAAGTGAGAAAACAAGCAAAGGAGAGAAGATGGATTTAGAAATATTGCAGTGGTGATATGGTTTTTCTTTTTTTCACAGTGTCTTTTCATTTTAAGCTAATTTCCATATTCTTGTCTTAGATAAGACTTATTTTTGTCTCCAGTCCAAGATAGAATATTTCTGCTACATTAAGGCCTTCAGCTAATCTATATAGATTTTAACTTATTCTTGATGTGATCTGAGATTAAAGCAGAGCTGAAGCTTTTCAGAGCTTTAAGTGCCTGTGTTTTTGTGATTTCCAAGAGTGGTCACTTTTGTTTCTGTGATACTACCAGACCTTTCCAGAGCGAGTAGACAATCCATGCCAAATATGCTCATTCAATCTGATGTGTAATCTAATTTGCATGTTTACTTTTCTTTGGCATTCCATTTAGTTTTCATTAAGCTCAGAGTGTACCTGTACTTGTGCCTACAACACATTTTACCTCAGTTACCTCTCATAGGTGTTTGTCCTCGGTTGAGTCCATATGGGCTCAGCCATTCAAAGATGAGAATAGATGATCCAGTAGCATGGACGCTGAATATGAGGATAAGAGACCAGGAAGCATAGTCGTATGGTTCTGGAAGCACCAATATGTTGGAGAATTAAGATATAATTTGACACGGTGGTCAAAAAGTAGAAAATGTAGAACTTTTGGAATAGGAATTATGTAAAGCAAAGAAGAGTAATTTTCTGATCCAAATAATGAGAGGGAAGAAATAGTATAAGCAAGATAAAAAGCAAAGCTAAAAAGAACAGCTAGAATAAGAGGCTTTACCAAAACAAAGGAGAAATTAAAAAAAAAACAAAAAAAAACAAAAAAAATTGTTTGACTATGTTCATGTTAAGGAAGATCCTAGCCCAGGGAAAAATGTACAAGCTTTAGCGTAAAGATAGCAATTAGCTTTTTCATCAAATCCAAACTCCATAGGCTTAATTTGAAACAAAAATCTCAGCTGATAAAAAATGAAGCAGCATAGAAGCAAAAAATAAAATCTTTTTAAGTAAGTGCATGACAGAGAATAAAAAAATGGCTTTTTTTTCCGTGGTAAAGTAACGTTTCTTTTAACAGATTTAGCAATGAAAAGAAGGCTAATTTATGAGCACTTCCAAATACCTGAGGACATTGAATGCTGCAGTTAACTTTAAGACTAACTCATTTTTAAGTTTTTATCTAAAATGTACATGTAGGTAAACAAAATTTGGGAAAGTATAGAAGAAACCATCTTCAGTTCATATTACCCGCAATCAAAAAGTTAACTTTTAACTTACATTCATCAGTCTTTAACTTACTAGCATGTCAGAAACAGTGAAAAGTAGAAAATCATCATTTGTGTCAGTTTGATCTGAATGATCAAAAAATATTTTGAAACGGGAACAGGATGCTCAAGTGTCAAACTTTTTGTTAAGATGACATAGACCCTTGGTCAACATAAGAGAAGCTGATAAGTCTTGGATGTTCTTGCAATTAAAAAACAGATTCAGTACCCCTTTATTGTTTTTAGCCATGCAAAGCCCTAAATAAATTTCTAAAGCAAGATGTGGGAGACCAAACTAGCTTGATTGAAAAGACCATTGCATGAGATCAAAGGAAAAAAGCACAGAAAAAGATGCTAGTTTTGAAAATGTGTGTTAAAAGCTTGGCCTGAAGACGGATACCTTCTTCTTTAATGTTGATTGAAGTGTCTCTTGTTAAAGCAAGTTCAAAAAGAAATATAACCACACCAATGACATTGACACTGAAGAGGACTATCATACACCATGAGTAGTAGTCAAAAGGCTCTGAAACAATTTCGTCATTTTCGAAATGATTAATCATCAAAGCCATCAAAACCAAGAAAAAAGCTTTTCTAAGCTTATTGATTCCACCACATAGATTAGATTTCAAACATGAGATGCTTTGCTAAACCATAGCAAAACAATATTCGGCTACCGGTGATTTCTTTGCTGGTAAAGTATATAATAAAATTTTGAGCTAGATTTATTGCATAAATATTCCATGCAATGCATCATAAGTTTTTCCCAACCCCAGCACTATGGAGTATTATCCTGCAGGAATCAGAAAGGAAAATGTAAAGGCAGCACTGTCAAGGATCATCAAATTTAATAAAACTCAACTGATATGTATCATTTGCTTTAGAAAAATATACATTTAGCCATAGCTATCCCCCTCCCCCCAAAATAAAAAACAAAAAACAAAAAAAAAAACAAACAAAGCAAACCAAAAAAAAAAGCCAAACAAAAAACACCAAAACAAAAAAAAACCCAAAAAAA
>JAOWAY010428240.1:5000-13934 GCA_028565895.1 Goniobranchus geometricus | reverse complement strand
CCAGGGTAACCGGTTAAAAAGCTTTTATTTCCCCGAGGTATTGTATTATTACGTATTACTCTGTCTCCTAAGCATTTTGGATTGAGCCAATCGTAGAGATTTAAAAAAAAAAAGAAAAGAAGAGAAAAACCTAAAGGAAAAAACATTAACTATGCTTTTTTCCATAAACATTCACTAAATCAGTATATTCTTTCTTAAAAAAACCCACAAAAACAACCAACTGCTAGTTCATTCTCCGTTCAGTCACGTGATTGGCTGCCTGAGAGAGAGAGACAGAGACAGAGACACAGGCAGACAGAGAGAGAGACAGAGAGAGAGAGAGAGAGACAGACAGACAGACAGAGACAGACAGACAGAGAGACAGAGAGACAGAGAGAGCAGCAGCAGCAGCAGCATCAAGGACTGAATGGCGATGAAGGATAGGTCCCATATGGACCCTGGATTGTAAAACTTTGGAAGGTCTTCCCAACAAGTCTGTGATGATTCTACCTAACTTATTAATGTGAATGCAGGACTGACTACTGACTTGACTGAATCTCGCACTATTGATCACATGATTTTGACGGGGGATGCGCAGAAATCACCACGGCCATTTACGTTGGGCTAGCCTAATCGATCGATTTCGTGCGGGTAGCAAAACGCTAGCCACCCGACTTCGGGTACCTTGTATGGAACAGACATTGATGATCATGGTCCTCTCATCAAATCTCTCCTCAGCTTACCTTATTAGGCTGTTGTTATTACTATTCAGGATTGCCCTTTCAGTAAAAGTTATTCTCTGTCTTCCTCTACTGCGCTTGCCTTCGATCATTGTTTTATGGCTAGATGCTCTAAGCTTTTGTGGTGGCAGAATGTGTCCCAAAAATTGGAGTTGCCTATAGGGTTTTGATTAATAAAGTCACAAGATTAGCATCTTTCAGTACTGCTTCATTAGACGTTTTCTCAGTCCATGATATCCTCATCATTCTTGGGATAAACCTCATCTCTAGTGCTTCAAGTTTCTTTTCTGTTTCTTTGTTTATTGTCTAACACTCACATCAATATATTAGTAGTGACCATAGGTATGTTTTTATTTCCCGTATTTTGGTTTTCATTCTTAAGTTCCTATTTGCCAGTATTGATTTCATGTTTTGGAATGTATCTTTGGCCCCGGCTATTCTTTTTCTTATTTCATTTATGGATCTATATAGCATGTATACTGCTTGATAATAAGTCAGGCTAGGCACCTTTACACTCTCTATAACTCTTATGATTATAATGAATTTAAGTACTTGCACCCTCATATTTTTATTTTCTTCCAGCGATGGCATTCAATATATTATGTTGCCATTCAGAAATTCTGGGATAATTAAACCCCAGAGCAATTATTCTTAGTAGCACAGCAATTATCCCTGTTCATTGCCTTGTGTATGTGTGTGCTTTGGAGGGTATGTGAGTCATCTGGATGTTGGTAGAGAGAATGCCAATGCCATTAATTATTATGATTCTGGTGAAGAGGGCACAGTTTATTTATGCAGTGCATTGTCAACATGTGAGGTTTTCTGATATCAGTTTAAGACTAGAATAAATAGCGCTCCTTTGGTGAAGGCTCTTATCCTCATTCAACAGAAGGAGAGGAGATGTGGCAAATGTAATGCAAGGTATTTGATTGAATAGATTTGATATCAAGGTGAACTTTAATTTGCCAGTCTTAATCTTTTATCCTGTCAAAATTTAGTTTTGTGATAATTAAACATGGCCCTTTAGTCTAAGATGTGTTAGTCTTTTAATTGTTTTCTTAATTGTCTGATATCCAATAGGAAGTGCTATCTATATAAAGTGTAGTGTAAGACATTTTCCAGTAGAGCCCTAGACATTGACATAGGTCCAATCCTTGGCTGTGCCAGTTCTGAAAAATTAGATTTTTTCCTGCTTTCCTGATCCTTTGGTTAGTTGAATTTGAGGTTCAAATCTTGTTGGAGATGACTGATAGGCATATGATCCATGAGTTTGCTCCCTCTCCAAAATCGTTTGCAGTGGTCAGTCATGGCAAAGCAGACTGAAGAGCCACAGCTAATGTTTGTTCAGATCTTTCACAGCTCTCTGAGCCAAAGGGGTGCTTGCACCACAAATGGCATCCCTTGTCAAAAACTGTAATGAAGAGCCTGTAAAATAGTTAAACTGCTCTGGTGAGCCTTAACTTGAAATATGTTGAAAGCAGAATGAATTTAAAACAAATGTGTTTTTAACCTTTGATAATTGGTGTGCATGTAAAAGTTAGCTTTTGATTGTTATTTTCATGGTTTTTTCCTGAGTTATATATACATATGGTTGAAACCCGCCAGGAAGTACAATGGATTAGTATGAAAAGTCCTGGATTGATGTGATTTAGGATTATATAGTCTATTTTTGCCATTTCCTGGGTGAAAAGGAATTAGAATTATGAGATGATGAAAAGAAATGTAATATTTATATATAATTTTGTATCTTCCCCTTTGGCTAAATTTCTCTCGTTAGGTTTGTCAATTTGACTGTCTGCACCTTTCATTCCTTATATTAATAGCATCTAACCATACATATCTTCTTTGATGTTAATGTAGATCTCATTCTTTTGCCAAGTATCAAGTACATCTCCAGAATACATTTTACAACAAAAAATGTAACTCTGCTCCATCAAAAATCTGGCACTTGTGAAAATTTCAATGAGAAACTTAAACGTACTTAACAATATTAGTTTTGATCACAAAGGTGTTTTAAAACTAAGTTAAAAGTAAATTTTAAAGATTGATTTATTATTTGTAATGATGTACAAAATATTAAATGTTTCAAACTTCACAATTATAGAATTTAATGCAAATCTTTATAATTTGTAAACAATTTTAAGTGATCTTCTTCCCACTGGGTTGCAAATTCCTCAACTGAGAGGATATACATCAAGCCTGCTGCAACTTGTTCCGATGCTTGTAGTAGAAGGCGACCAAGAGTTGAGTGAGAGCTTCCCTTTTGTCTTCTATCCATCTCCTGTCAGGCTCTCTTTTGTGTCCTAAGAGAGGGAAAAGTTGGGCTAGAAGAGGGAGGAAGGCATATTCAGTAATCACTCCCTTGTGTGCATTGCATGGTTTATAAACACAAATGCTGGTTAGATGGACTGAGTACTTTTGTACAAAAAAGGGCGTTAGAAATTCATTCATGGTCATCCCAAGGTACATTTAGGGCTTGATGGCCCATTGGTAATTTGTAGTTTTTTCTTTTGTGAAAGATAATATTTTTTTGTCTGTAAATCAGCCATCTATTTAATTGCCTGCTATTGTTATAGTCCAGTCTTGGTTGTCTGAGATCCAGTAATATGAATTGTTTGGATGGGGTTGGATTTTGTTTTAGTTGTCTTATCCAAACATTCGTGATTCTACTCTGAATGCACTACTTTCACGATTTAACTAAATGAATATTATTGCATTCTTCTCTCAGGTCATTGGGCATGCACATCATCTAAATACTCCAAGGCCTTATGAAAATGAAGTCACTCTTTTTCATATTTTTTACACTCATTTCAAGTGTATCATCACAAGGTAAATGAATTAGTTGTTATTTAAATCCATTTACTTTTCTTGCTCTTTTTCTTCTTTTTCCTCTTCTCCTTCTTCTTCTCCTCCTCTTCTTCCTTCTCCTCCTCTTCCTCCTTCTTTTTCTTCTCCTCCTCCTTCTGCTGCTTCTTCATCTTCTTTTTCTCCTCCGTCTCCTTTTCCTCCTCCTTCTCTTCAATCTTATCCCCTGTCTCCTCTCTCTCTTTTTCTGTAAATCCCTTCCTTTCCTTCTCCTTCTCCTTCTTCCCGTCTTTTTCCTTTTCTTGCGGACTTTTCATTTTTTTTATTAGTCACCTGATGCTTTTAACATGTTGCTTATTCACGCCACAGCATTGTGTGTATGTTGTTTTAGGTGTTCATGATTATAACGTTATTCTTTCAAAGAGAGCCTTTCAATTTCACTTGTTTAGTTTTGATAGTAATGTTATAATTGGAATTCTGAATTTTGAATTTGTATTGACACTGTATAGTTCATCTTGAATTTTTTTGAGAGTGGAAAAGAAAAACAACTTGTCTTATCATTGACAATATTCTTTCCATCAAAACAGCTGATGAACCCAATCCATGCCTTGCACCGTCTGCCCAACAGTCATGTGCTGCTTGCATTGCAACTGCTAAAGATTGTGGATGGTGTGTTGCCGAGGTATTTAGCCTTTTTTTTTTTTCCCCCAAGTCAACTGATTTGATTAAATTTAGGTTCCAGAATATACAGGATGTCAGTGAAGTCTGGACGCATGGGTATAAATACATCTTTCGGGTAAATGTTAATTTACATTGTCGTATTCAATTGGAATGTCAACATTCTACCATTGTCAACACACTTTCCATCTCTTGTGAGGCAAAGCTTTATGTGCTTTCTAAAATTCACATGAACTCAAGGTGAAAAGGGCATGTGTGTGCAGTACTTGCAGTGCTCTGATTATTCTAAATTTAATATTGATTAAAGCCATGATAAACCATCCTCAAGTATTATGCATAAACTAAATAATGGATAATGATCTAGTCTGTAGACTGAAGTGTTTCAAAGCAGATGTTGTTTGACATTCATTTTCTAGATCATCCTATGTCTAGTTTGTACAAAGATTGATAGAGATACCTGCACATTTTCTCAGATGCAATTTTCAAGAATTACATACTGCAAACGTTGAAATTCTCATAATGACGGACGAAAAACAAAAGCCTTAGCATCCAATATCTAGACATTGTGCTGGCTGGTCCCCATGGCTCCTCTCACATCTGAGGGACGTATAAAAAGAGATGAAGTGTCAAATCCTCTCACGGGTAGACACAGATTCTTGAGTTGATGTTTTTGATAGAGATAACATCTTATCCAAACTCATTTTTTATACAATGGCAGATGCCATGCTGATGTCTTTTCTTCGAATCTTTTTCAATACCAGCAGAATGTGTGTTGTATCATGTCTTTCAAAGGAAGCATAGGAAATTATGCTTTTTTTTCGTTGTATATTTTTATCACATTGTTATAATATAAGTGAGAAGCAAAGTGAGAAAGGGTGTAAAGAAAGACTTTTTCAAATTTTTAGAGTCTTAATTGGTTGAATGATATTTAACATGATTATATTTCAGAATTACCTCGAGGAAAACCGGATGCGTTGTGATAAATATGAAAATCATGCCAGAGGCAGATGTGATACTGATTTAATTCAGTTTCCAAATGATGAAATGAAAAAAGTACAGGTATGAAAGCTCAAAAATGAAAATACTGATAATTTGACACCTTATGTTTTGATTAATAGTCTGTAATAAAGGTGGTAGATAGGCCCATTGCCAGTACTTCCCCATGTCCTAAAAGCAAACTAAGGGTTGACTGAGAGCTTCTCCTCTTTTCTCCCCCTCTATTTTTGGTCAGTCTCACTTTTGTCTCATCTGAAAGACAAGCATTTCGATGGAAGAGATAAGGAAGCATAAATCAGCAGCCATCCACCATTTATGTGCATTGCATGATTTTAAAAACAACTATCAGGGTCACATACAATCTGCATAAACTGAATACTTTTGAACACAAAGGGCAGTGGAAAATCCTGGATGGTTATTGCAGTGCACAGTTTAGAGCCATAGGGACTTGATTACTTCTTGTCCTGTTTAATTTTTATTTTTAAACAGTTGATGTAATTTTTTGGTGTATGATTTGTTCCTCTCATCAGGAAGTCCTTATTATTGTAATTTATATGCTTGGGGTTAAATTCAAATGCTGTTTTTCCTCTTCAGAAAATTTTTTCTTCTACTTATGGTCTCTGCCTCTCTTTTAACCAGCCTTTCATCATTTTTTTTCATGGCTTTTAGATGGTGCTACAAAGTCAAAAAGCGACCTAAAACACCAAACAAACAAACTGTCCAAACAAATGATCTGTGCTAATGGCTTATAAATTTTTTAAAGGCCTTTCTGTCTGTACACAATTTTCTTCAGTCTGATGTACTATTCTTACTTTTGTATATTGATGTGAACAAAGTAGATAACATAATTACATTTTGAAATGTTTGTCTAATAGGACAATGAAGTTCATGATGGAGATACACCTGAAGAGGCTGTACAAATACAGCCCCAGCGTGTGAGGATGCGAGTTCGACCTAGTAAGACTTATTGTATTTTATTGTTTGAGATAGCAATTAGAATTGATTATAACACATACAATATTGTTTGAATTAGCATTAAGTCAACATTTCAATATTGAATTGTTTGTCATCGGTGTATGATAGCGTCACCTGAACTTTGGCTTCTATAGGCATTGCCAGAAGCAAGAATGAACAGCATTTGAGAAGGACCCCTTGGGATTTGCCTGTCAGATCTCCTAGATCTTTCTGGCGGTCATTTATATGGCACATTTTATCATTGAGCTCAATGACCACTGGGACAAGATACAAAAAACTCAAATTCAGCATCCCACTGATACTTGTACCCAAAATCAGTTGCATTGAATAATGGATTGCACAAGATTTTCTGAACAAATTAAGAACAGGAAGAAAGTGAAAGCAAGTGTGAATAGTTGTAGTACCCATGTCAAGAAACGCAGTCTACTGCCAGATAACTGACATTGTTTGTTCCAAAGAAAATGTCGGATGAGTGAACATTCGTTTTGATCATGTTGGACTAGAATATGTTGAGAAGTTCTTTCTATTCCCACAATATGTTTAAGTATTCTTATGTTAAATGCACCTGTCTTTTCTGTAAAACTATTTTTTTGCTACAATAAGCAATGCCTTCTTTACCAAAAAGAGTTGCTTGCTTTGATTTACCCAATACCAACTCTTATTCCTTTATTTTTTCATGGTTTAGGAAAAGTGTTAATATTTAAAAGATATTCATAGGCCTTTACAGTAGTCTTTAAGCTTGTGTTTTTTTTGGTGGTTTTTTTTTTATGTCTTATTATATTATCAGTGTTTTTTCTAATACTAAGTGAGCTTTACTGGAATGACATGTTTTCATTCGTTGAAGCTCAGACGTAGTATTATTTATCTTCTTTAAAAAGGACCTATGAGCAAGCTGAATTGTCATAGAAATAATTTTGATGTTAACAATAGATTTTCACCATAAACATTTTGATGCTTTCTCTTTTCTTAGATAAACCAATTCGATTTTCACTGACGTTTAGGCAAGCAGCAAATTATCCTGTGGACTTATATTATTTGATGGACTTGTCAAATTCTATGAATGACGATAAAACTCAACTGGCAGAATTGGGAAATCTCATTGGTATGCTTCTTTATTAATTTTACTCCTATTCTTGCCAACTATATGACAAAATTAAAAAAAAAAAAAAAAAAAAAAGAACGGGAAAAGAAGCTGGTCCGCTTTTTTTCTTCTTTCAACCAATCTCCAGAGGTTCAATCAGTATGTTCGAAAGTATATAGGCCTTCCAGTACTGACTTGAAATTTAGAACTAGCAAAGTACTGAATTATATACAGCTTTTTACATGTCTTGATGTTTTTATTGTCTCTTATTTTTTCATTGAAATTATGTTTTTGGAATTATGATGATCAAAAGTTTGAAAAGAATGATGAAAAAATTGTTTCAATCAAAGCTAACCAGAGAAAGGTGAAATTTCCTCCAGAATTTAGACTTTTGAAAGGTGCTGATGTACCCAGTGAAAAGCTTTTATGGCAAGTGACAGACTGGACAATAGATAGATAAAACACTACCTATGTATAAGTTGCCAGTTGTCTGCTATAAAGTTGATTCCGGCTATTTTAAAGACTCATCGCGAGGACTTAAGTATCAATTTAGCTCCGTTGTCAAAGGCCAGCAACAAGATAATGTAAAATGTATTTCTTGAATACTTGTCAACTTTTGCACTGATGGTAGTGGAATTTTGAAGCGCAGCTCTTCCACATTTTAATGACTATTTAGCCTTTTATTCTTGGTCCCAACAAAAAAAAGTGTTTCTGACACTTCGCTTACTTTTTAAAGTCATTATTGAAGGACGAGAAAACTTCAAAGAAATTGGTTCTTCTGTAAAGAAAAAAAATGTATAAGGGTTTGGATTGGAAAAAACTTTGATGGAGTTATTTTATCAAAATTGTGATTGAAAATACAATAAATCAGAATAGGCAGGCGCTAGAAATTGTTCAAGCCTCTTGGGATGCACCACGCTTAAAATTCAGATGCTTCTTAAGTCATCCCTAGTGTGAGGCTAAGAAAGTCAGGATGAAGTACCACTGACACTGAATACAATTAGTCTGCATGTTTATTTATGTGAAGTCTATCTTATTTTTCACAGGCATTTTCCTACTAATGTCACTCCTTTAGGTAGCTTCTTTCTTTTGATCGTAACTACCCTTAGTATGGCATTTTTATCAAGTTAAAAGCTCAAAGTGAAGATACTAAATATGTATCAAATATCATTTTAGAGTTCTTATACAATATATGTTAAATTTTGAATGTTTTCTTCCCCCGTCCCCAAAATATATGTTTTAAAAAAGTTCATACAAGTGACATTACACTGCCTTGGTCACTTTTCTTTACAGCCGAACAGATGTCTGCCATCACCAAAAATTTTAGGTTGGGTTTTGGCTCTTTTGTGGATAAGGTCGTGTCACCTTATGTCAGCATTGTGCCCTCCAAGTAAGAATTTGTTTCCCCACATATCTTTGTGACGTTCTAAATGCCAACATGCCAATCTGTCAGTCCGTCAAAAATCTCTATGTCAGTCTGTTTAGAAAATATTCAATTCCTCGCTCTTATTTCTTTCCCTTGGCTTTTTGTTTCTCACTTTGTACAGAGCTATACAAGAAACGACATTTCTGATGGTAAACATTAATCAGTGTTCTGCCCCTTTTGTTGTCCTGTCTTAATCCCTTCTTCTATAAAATACTTTTGTTCTGCTTACCTATTCCCATAGAATGGATTTAGTT
>JAOWAY010428130.1:0-13935 GCA_028565895.1 Goniobranchus geometricus | reverse complement strand
ACACAATACTTCTAGAATATACTAGTTGATAGGGGAAAACCCCACATGCTTCGCTTGAAGTAAGGTCACGCAGTTCAAAACATAATTCACAACAAAGAGTATACACATACACTCATAAGCCTAGAGGCTTCATAATACTTTGTTTTCGTGCCTTAAGACGTTACATATGACAAGAAGTTGAAAACAGATAGAGATCCATTTATTTTCAGATTTTATATATATATTTAATGCATAACAAAAATACACAAATATGAATCAATGCGCCTGATAGCCTCAGTTTTGACAAAACGCCAAGAAAGGTCAATGTCAAGGCCTGGCTCAAGACTAAACCCAGCTTTTACTTTGTAAAACCATATAAGACATGTATATCTAGCCTTGTTCTCTAGCTAGGGCCCAATCCAGATCTTGAGTTAGGATTTATTTAGATCCATAAATGAATCTGATGTTTTACCTCTAGCCTTTGTCAGTATAAAAGATTTCTATGAAATCCACCCTCCACTAGTTTACGTCCAGATATTCAAAGGATCTAGATCTAGACAATAATCAAAGATATGAAGATTGTAATCTAGATTGGCTTTCTAGTCTAGTTAAACTTGGATTAAATCTATTCAGATTCATGAAGATTTCTGGATGTAGAATAGGTAGACACAAGGCATCAAAATACAATTTGACAATGGTAGGGTTAGGATAACCAATCTGTTATTGTCAAACGGACTGGCTATGAATGAATTAAAAAGGAGTTCCTTTTGACCTGCTCTATTTGACTCTCAATACCAGCATGAGGCATCAATAAAACGAGGTAAAATGTGTTATCAGGGCACCTTAGATGGAAAATTATTGCACACTTGCGTTTACTATAATACTCAATGGGCAAAGAGTTGGAAGGGTGTTATACTGGGAATCGCTGTTTTTGAAAGCCATACCTTCAAGTTAAATTTGCCGAATTTTATCAATTTTCTGACCTTTCCTAAGTACAGATGATCAGGAAAAAATTCATGGAGATAGGCCAGCCTGAGAAGACCTAGAATGTGCCCAGTATAAGAAAGCAACCATTCTAATTCTATACAGGAAAACACAAGCAACTCTGGCATCCAGACTGGGGACAACCAAAATAAAAAGTGGAGTCAAAAGGCACATTCTTTAGGAATGGCAAGACCAATGGAATCATGGTTAGAAAGGCAGCCAGGGAGTAGAAGACAGATCAGCCAGATGCCCTTACAGCAGTCCTTTCCCAAAACATGACACAAGAGACAACCAAGAATACAGTTCACCACCAAGACAAAAGCACAGAATATAACCACATTGGTTGAAAAAGAGCCGAAAAGTGTTGAAACTCTTCTTTCACCCATAAACAAAAGAGAAAAAAGAAAAATTCATAGAAAAAGCACTGAAAGCATTAAAGATATTTCTTTCTTAAAAAACGTCTTTGGAGTAATTAATCTGAGTTAATATGCAAAAAAATTAAAAATATGTTATAAGGTCCTGTTTATTCTCTTAACAACATGATGAGGTATGCATATTGGAGCATTGTTGTTTACTGACAACTAACCAGCAACCAAACCTTACCAAGAGTGCCTTTGGATGATCTTTGACGGGATTGTTCTATTGACCGTGCTCTGAGTACTTTCCCAGCAGCACCTGTCTTTGTGAATATCCATTCCAAGCTAGCATCATCAAAACAGGCCAGACTGGGCAATATGGTCAACCAGTTGAGAAAACTCAAATTTCCACTGATTATGAGAACAACCTTAACAGGAACGAGACAATAAATGACATTAATTGTTATGAGCAATTCTAATGTCACACTGAAGTAAAAATATTTACAAATGTTTGCTTTCCATTTGTTCTTCATCATCATCAGCCTTTCTGACCCCACACCGGGGTATAAGCCATGAACAAAAGCTCTCCAGCCATCTCTATCTTTGGCAATTGCCTCCACCTCTGTCCAACTGTAGCTTGGATTCCAGCTCTCTCTTTACATGCTCATTTGTTCTTATTACCCCGCAATTGTATTAAGTTAAGAACAATTTGACCAAAAATGCCTCCATATGGTTGTCTCCCTTTTGGCTCCAGGATCCTCAACTGAGAAGTATCATTAAAGACCCCATTCAAAATCCCTTATGTATATTATCAGAGGCATTTCAGGGGTCTGATCAGCAGCAGCAGGAGGAATACTGGTGTGTAGCAAAGGTGGAGAAGAAGAAGAAGAAGAAGAAGAAGAAGAAGAAGAAGAAGAAGAAGAAGAAGAAGAAGAAGGAGGATGTAGAGGAGGATATGAAGGAGGACGAGGAGAAGAAGAAGCAGGAGGAGGACGGGAAAAGTTAATGAACTTACTTGAAACAATATCTGGATAGCCCCACCCATCATGGCAAATTTACGGGATAGAAGTAAAAAAAAGGGAGCAATAAGTTCGATGAAATGGTTTGACAAAACCTCAAATTTGTGCATAGCTTCTGGTGTCTGATGCATGTAGTAACTGAGGGGATTTGGGACAGGCTGCGTCTGCCATTAAAAAGACAAAAAGACAATTATTGTAAAAATGACGAAACAATTAAAAAAAAAAGAGAAAAAGAAAACCCCAAAATACAAGCAACAACTCACTTGAATACTTATTTTCAGAGATTTTAAAATTCACATTGGAAAAAAAACACATCAAGTCATTTTAAATCGCTAACTCTTTCATTTGACTCAGACATTAATAAGACAAGCCTTGCAAATCAATACTATCAAACAAAAGCTATGCATATCCTCAGCACAATTTACCAAGCTAAAATTATGAACACCCTCTTTTTTCTGTATTATCAGTAAATATTATCATACAAATCCCTTATAAATATTAGACTTTACTAAAAGTAACAATGCACTTAAAACAACAAATTCTTAACTGTTTATCACCAAATATGACCATGCATCAGAATACACGGGCAACAAGCCCCACTACTCTCAAATCACCTTCCTGTTTTTTCATAATTCAGTATAGAGGCTCAAGAGACCTCCTGTCATCATAGACTGGAGATTGAACTGGAAAATTTTCCCACGAAGCCCTTTAAACATGGATGCTATGAGCAGGACGAGTGATTTTTATGCCACAAAAATGAAGGACTGTGGTCATGTTAGTCTATCATATCAGTGGAGATGAACTCTGAAAATATAACTCCAGTTTTTCTAAATGTTATCTTTTGGTGTTAGGGTTATCCTTATCAGATGCTGCTCTTACCACTATGCATAGGAATTTTTTGGTCAATGGAAGCAGGGTTTGATATTTGACTTTCTTTTGATAAAATCCTTACTGTAATCTGAAAAAAAAAAATCAAAATTTACCTCATAGTGATAGTTCATACAAGTCAGAGCCCTCCAGCATTTATCCCCTCTGATTTTTATAAGACCCTGAAGAGAAAGAAAAAGGACTAATGTAAGCATGCATTTGTTATGTGGTACATAACTGAGAGAAACACAGGAAGAAGTACAGGGAACATGAATATAGTCACATCGGTAATCAACTCATTTACTAAGAGCACAAGGAAAAGAGGTAATTTTCAAGCAAGTGGCCTTATTGGCATAAGGGATATGAGAAGAAAAGTGTAAGCTGTCTAAATGGAACACCATGATTATCCTCCGAACGTAGTGTGTCCCCTTTAAATTCCTTCCTCAGTATCCATGGAAAGTTACACTAACCATTTACACATTGAGCTTATTTTTCCATTTGTATTGTTTACTTTTTTATCACTTGCATCAATCTTGATCAATCCTTAAATGACTCAATGCTTCCTCGGTCAAATATGTTTAACTTCACAACGGGTTTGACAGTCAGTGAGCTAGGTGTGTGTCTATTTGAGGATCACCTTCAATTTGTGATGTGACCTGGTAGTGTGTTTGCAATCTCTTTGTTTATTGTTTTGGATGGACAGGTAACACGGTCTATTGTGTGTAGATACCAAACTTCAGTATAACATTCAACTGATGACTTCTTGTGATAAGAGCCATTGGCTCCTGTTTTTGACTACTGTATCCCAATGCTGGGTACTTGGGAACAACACTTTACCCAAATCTCCTCATCCCACTCTGGTGTTAGGTAGGTGCTAGCTCCACACCACAAGGCAATCAGCTTGCAATATTCTGGTGTCTTGATCAAGTGGTGATGAAAAACTCATATAACCTGTCCTCTTAATACCACAGAAATCATAGATAAGTATTGGCTAATGGGTCCCAATGGTCTAATAGGAAAATTGAATATCATCATTGCTGTCGTCAATGTCACTACCATTGCATTCATCATTAGACCTATCATTCTATTCAATGCATTCATGTTATTAGGCCTCTTCAGTATTGTGAGTTCTTTCTTTTACAAATTAATGATACCATTCAAATTGTATTCCATTCTCATCACAATCATTATTGCCTTCATTAATGTGATCATTGTCACCATCACCTCTTAATTTACTTTCTGTGGTTATGGCATTGCGCCCAATGCTTCAGGGTGTTGTCTTGTTCCTTAGATATTGATATCTTTTTACTGTCATTTTACATCATATTATAATGAGATTGTAAAAAAAAAACCAACTCAAAATTATGTTCTGAAAAAAAAAAAAAGTAAAGGGAACTTTTTATATACTTGTCAATCAAGAAGGTATTGTGAAATAAGAAGTCAAACATGGCAATTGATCTAAATACTAAAAGTTTTATTTTATTATTTTTTGGGTGTCTTGAAACTGACATGGCTTGTCTTCAGTAAAACAATCTCCACAATTCTTAAGATTGGCTATTATGTCGCTAATGTAAAACATCAAAGAGAATTTACTGATCAACAGCATAGGTTAATATTGAAAGGAAATTTAGTTCTGCTTCTTTGACAGGGAAATATGTTAATAGAAATCTATACAATTTTCATAATTGCATCTACAAAAACAAGAAATACATTCTTTCTGCAGGGTGACACATAAGTCTCCATAAACTACAACAAAATGATACAGAAAAGCAAATACTTTGTCAGTGTCAAACATAAACCTGTCAAACCACTGCCAAACATTTACTCTAAAATGTGATGTTGCCCCATCCTGATGACACCATTTTGAGAATAAACCCTCTTGTTTCAAAACATTTGGCATTACAATATCTTCCTTTCAGAGATTCATGTTTCTGAAAATAAAGAACGGTTCAATTATGTGATCCCCCAGATGGTTCACCAAACTATTGTTTCTCTTCACCTTGTCTTTTGTCTCCAGTCACACAGTGTGGATTGGTATTGGACCAGTATCACATGACATTGGGGTTTACCTCTCCATTCACAAAAAAATTTGCCTTGTTCAAGAAAAGGATGCTGTGTGGAAACTGGGGGTCTCCTCAGATTTTTTGTAATCCCCACTGAAAATGTATCCATCAATCAGGATCATATCCAGAGCCCACAGGTAACATTATGTCCATTCGTTCCTGTCAGTGTCTTGTTATAAGCATTGTTTTGTAGTCAAGGCTGGATAAACAAAAACTTAAAACCAGACTCAGGCCTTCATGCCAAAGGAAGACAGTTTAGTTATCATGGAAGTGATATTAAAATTCAATGTGATATGTTGCACTTTTTGATGAATAATTTATTCTGACTTCAGCGGCGCGTAACAAAACATGTTGTATTTGTATGGAGACGTTTGCACCATGCATATTTGCATTCTTGCCCTGTAAACAAAATATGTAATACTAATGCAAGTACATTGTTGCAATCATCACTCTTCAGCATTTTATCTATTCATGAAAGAAAACATCAGACTTGTACAAATGGACATCCTTACTGCTCCAAGCATGATCCGAAAGATGAGCCAGCGATAGGCAAAGATCACAATGAAGGATGGTGGTGTGGCTTTTGGCAATGATGACAAGGATAGCAAGGGACACAAAAAAATGGTCAGGAATCCAGTCTCTAAGATTTGACTCTCCCATCCTGAATGAATAACAAAGGTATTTCGAAATGATGAAGACACTATAATATGAATACTTGCACTGATGTAGAGAATACACTACACACAAACATACACACATTGAAGCGTCAATGACCCAATGTTAAGAAGCTTGCCGATTGAATCCTGCCACCACCAGGTCTAACACTGATTTGTCAGTAAAAAATATTGTAATTACTTCCTCATCCCAGCCAGGTGTAAATTGGGCACTAATTCTAAGGAAACATCAGCGTGTCACATGCATCTTTTTCAGAAGGCAGTAATTATCACTTGTTCCATTTGATGAATGCCACAAAAAGTGAAAATAAACATCTGTTTTGTGAGGCTTCTAGGAGTTATGTATTTACACAACATGGGGTATCATCTCATGCGAATGATACTCAAATATACCTATCTCTCCACTGTAAAAACAACATAGCATCCATCGAGAGGGTACGTGAATGCACTGCAGACATATATGCATGGATGACGGCAAATAAACTAAAACTAAATGGGGACAAGTCTGACTGACCATTTCTGGAAACAACGAACTGTTAAGACTTATTTTGATAGTTATAGTGACCATTTTAATATATGTAATTCAAATGTTGAAATGTCTAATATTGTAACAAAAATCTTGGCGTCTCTTTTGCTTCATCTGCTTATGGAAAACCACATGGGTAAAATTGTACAAACCACCATGTTTCATATGAAACATACAGGAAATATGGGGAGTTTTGTTGATGAGAATACTGCCAATTTGCTGATTACGTCATTAATTACAAGCCAACTAGATTACTGCCTTTCTTCATTGATAGGTATATCCCAAGTACAACTGTACAGGCTTCAGAAAATTCAAAATCATGCTGCCAAAATTTGTAGCCTTAAAAGAAGATTGTTCATATTTTGGATACATCACTATAATTTTTACTAAAAGTTTACACTTGCATCCCATTTAACAGAGAATTGATTTTAAAATACTATGTATCATTTATAAATGTTTAAATGGTCTGCCCCAACATTATTTGTTTGATCCTGTTACACAACAAAAAAGGGAAAGGACACTTAGAAGTTATTTCTAAAATTATAGTGATGTTCCCAGTACTTCCAAACGTTTTGGTGAGAGGGCGTTTTCTGTCAATGCTTCTCTCCCATGGAATGATCTTGGTGAATTTTGTAGGGCTTGCATTTAATTGACGTTTTTAAGAAAAATTTTAAGTTCTTATTTTTGGGGAAATGCTTATCTTAACTCACATTAATTGTTTAAATATAAACATAAAAACATTGTGCCTAATTAATTCAATTCCCCTACTATTTCAGCAAACTCCTGCTTTTGAAATTTGTTTTATACCACTCTGAGCTCCCCTTACCTGGGAAGTAGGATGCCTATAAATCTAAATTACTAGCTTTACAAAGATTTATATGCTTGTAAAACTTTATTCGACAATAGTTTTAAATACATATGCCACTGATACAAGAACACTTAATAAAGGTTTTCATTTGCATATTTGGCTAGTCAAAAGTAATTAGACAACCGAAGGTCTCTAACATATCTATATTTAAAATAGAAAACCTTAAAAGTTGACAGATGATACGATACTCACCAAAAGAGAACCTGTGAAGTATGAAGAGAAAAGAAAAATGACAGATTGAGATTGTTCGGTAAGTATTTCATAAATTCATTAGAGCAGAAAGAAAAAAAAAGAACAGAAATCCAGGCCATTAGTTACTGTAATGAGGAACTGAGTTCTGCGACCTGTCATGGTTCCAAACAATTCTTTCAATAATTAACCCCCCTCCCCCTCAACCCCACCCCAAAATCTTCACTTCTAAAAGTTGTCACTTTTTTCAAAAGACATTAAAAACCAAATAGTTCATCTGCTTTACCACAGATCAAGGATTTGTCGTTCAAATCCTGAAATAAATGAATAAGTTTTAATAAAAGTGAGACTTTCTATTGATGTTTTAGCTCTACTGAGAAGATATACCATGACAAACTGGCATCTTCTCCATGGGGTGATGAAATGAACATAAACAAAACTTGGTCTGGTAAATGCCACAAAGAAAGATAAGCATTGGCTATATGGGCCCTTATAACTGTAGAGGAGATTTCAGTTTTCATACTTTAAAAACACTGACTTTGTTTGAGGTTAAATGTTTCTTTCACTTCACCACTCTCTCCAAGGAAGTATGCCTGCACGCGCGCACACACAAAATACAAATTAAGAAAAAGAGATATCAACAATACAAGATAGAAGAAACAGAATAATTTTAAGTTATTTATTGTGCAAATTTTGATGAGAGTCAATAAGGTCTACTTCACATGTAATTTCACAAATGTAGTATCATTGTCGGCAGTTATAGTGCTTTTTAGGATATAAGCAAGAGTGTTGATATTGTTATGGCCTTTGGTTGAATCTTATGCAATGTAAATTATATGAAGAAACTTGCACTCAGTCTATCTTCAAGGCTCTACCAGAAGTATGCAGAATATAAAGCTTGAGCTAATTTTACATCTCAGTCAACACTATTAGCTTATAGTTGGTGTAGACTATTTATTAATGTCCGTTTCTGGTAGGTCAAAGGCACAGGTAAGATGAGAACCAACACCACCCCAGTGGGATTTGGATTCATGCTAAGTAATGGCCTTGGATTTGCAAGCGCTGAGCCTAACCGCTTCACCACCAGGACTCAGTGAAATTTTGTATCAATGTGATAGATATCAATATACTGAGGCCATCATCATAATCATAACATAACGTTAAATTATTGGTCCAAGACATCTAAATAGTACTCATCCTTTTCACTAATTTCTTCTCCAATTTCTTCCAACTTTTTTTCTTATGAAATCTGTAGAAGAATAGTTAGGATGTGCTTGTCCAAAGTGAAAAGTGACGGACAACGGAAAAAATAGTGCATGCGTTACAGATTTGTTTGAGCCACTATCTGTTGCTGTCTGTTGCGTAGTGTGTTGGCGTAGAGACAGCTGCAATCAAGAGTGCACCTGTTGCAATACTTTTTGTCATGGATAAAGGCAGAAAAAATATGTTCTGTTCCGTTGCCTGGGGGCAGGCAGTCTAATTACAAAAAATAAATTTATAGGTATTATATGCTTTTGATTTTTCTCTGCCTGTTTCCTACATGTACAGTCAAAACTTGTAAAAAATGTCCCAGTATGCAATTGTTTTTCTTTTATCAAGGTTCTGAAAAGCTACTGAAAGTGTGAGTCAAAGACTAGGAGAGACAGGTCGGTAAAGAATTTAAAAAATATGCTTTCATACCATCGCTGACCCACGTTGACTAAGGAATGATACAACACCCACTGGCAAAATAGCAATGGCCAATTTCCTGCTCCAGTCACTACCATGAATATTGAAATGGCAAGACCAACCTTGGAAGAAAATAAGGAAAATCTGGGTTAGGCATTGAGCCAAACTGGGGAGAAATGGTATATAAATGTGAGAGGTCAAAGTGCAAGGAGCCCTTCTAGAAGAATCAGTGTTGTATAAATAATATACTAAGATTATTATAATCATTGTTATTGTATATTATTTCTTCTTTTTTTTGGGTTATTTTTATTATTATTATTATTATCATTATTATTATTAGTTTTATTATTATTTTATATTATTATCAATGTCATAGTAACCTATGTCCCACGATGGCATGGCATCCATCTCTGTCTGTTGCCACATGAAGCTGCCCTCTCGTTGTGAATTGTCATTGTTGAATGCTCTGCTCAGTGTGTGTCCACGTCAATTATTATTATTATTCTTATTATAATCTTCGGCATCATCATCATCATCTTTATCAGAAGTAGGAGTGGTGCTGTTGGTGGAAGTAGTAGTAGTAGAGTCACCAACACTTAGCGTCACGGTGGACAGCATCACATCTCGGTTAGGTAAAAACAGCTGTAACAGATTTTTTCCTCTAACTAAAAGTTACTGGATAGCATCATGAGGTTTAAAGTTGTGCCATGGTCCATTTGGACAAGGAGGGGAATTTTGTTCCGAAATTTGAGAGGAAGATTTGCTTGAAACAAAGAACGAGTTATATCAAGTGACGTAGCCAAAGCAGTCCTGATGTTAAGCTAGCATATGATGAGTTTTCTGACATGCAGCCTCACCATCTAATTGGGTTGACAGATTCACGCAAAGGAACAGAGCACTCTAGCTGGATAATTCCACAGAAGAAGAGACAACCAATTAATAGGCCAATCAAGCCAGAGTATGATTCTGATCACAGTCACCGAGTTTCATCTCATCTTATGCAACTGGCACTGAGGAAAGACTAGGCTGGACAGAAATGACCACTGTTATGAGCCTACTCTTACATGAGCTTATGTTTCACTGTGGGCAGACCAGTGGGAACAGGGTGGGAGAGGTGATGGTCAATTAGATGCCAGTCTGGGGTTGGAAAATAAGGAAATAAACAAAGGAGGAAGCTTTTACACAGGAATTTATAGTAACACACCAGGTATCAGTAGCACTGTCTACCTAACTAAACAATCGTTGATGGCTTCGACATTTCATTTTTTTCGCTTATAAAAAAATAAAAAGATAAAGTGAGGAATTCAACATACCTCATGTCAGTTTATGCCATAATCAGGAGAATTCAAGACACCAAATACATGTTCTTGAAATTAACACACTCAAAAAAAACAAACAAAACAAAACAAAAAAACCCTGTCGTGGAGGTTCCCCTTTCCAAATGGATAGTATTACACTAATGTCATGGTAACACTATGAAATAGATCCTGAGATTGATTGATTGATTGATTGATTGGAATTAAGCCCAGTACATCCCAAGGGGATGATCTCAGGGCTGTCATCTATTTTTTTTCTTTATTCATTTAAATTTTATCTTCCCCTGTAATGTTTAATACAATTTAAAATAGATATAACACACTTCTTATGACAAAGGCACAAGAACTGAAAGTGTACACTTAACCACTTGCTCCCCGAAAGGGTTAAGTGAACCCTTTCAAATCTCCCACACAAAGGAACCTTCTTGAAATGTGACTGGCCTTCCTAAATCTTTAAATTAAAAGCAGACCAAATGTAAAAATTGAAAAAAAGATTTTGTTGTGTAGGTTACATCCCTGCCAAACGCTTGCAAACTGTCTTTAAAAAAAAACAACTGAACATAAAATGACACAAAATTGAATTTTCACCTCTTACGATAATCAAAGGAATGATTATAGAAAACCATAGCATGCAGCTTAGTAAAAGTGACATTTTAACACTGTAATTCAGTGTAATAAAAACTGTCATGAAAATTATAACCCTGTATAAAATAAATGACACTTGTTTTCAAAGCAACAAAGAAGAAATTACATAAATGTGAGTTTACACCGTTAAAATCATTTAAAAGAATACATGACAGGAGACAAGATCTGGAAAAAAAAAACAGTGTGGACTGAATAAAAGTCTTTAAAAAATGTAGTGAATGTTCTGTCCCAGCTAAATGACTACAAATCATCTTTTTAACTGAAAATTTGAACACTTCATGGGGGGGAGGGGGGTGGTGGTTGGATTGTGACATGAAAGTAACTAAAAGTGTATTGAAGGAAGAAGAAACCACTCTCGCATCCTCATTACACTAGACCAAGCCAATCTGTACTCTAGTGATATGAACAAGGAGAGGGCTTCAATCTACAAATGTATAATTTATTGTTTTTTTAATATTGCCAACACCTGCCACGACTGGCCTTGATACATCACCATTACCCTTCCAGCGATATTTTGAAATTGAAATAACCTGGAAGTAAGGCCAATTTCGCACCTATTTATATTAACTGGACAGGGTATTGGCTGTGGGCTCATGTATGGTTGTGTGTGTGTTTTTGTGCGAGAAAGAGAAGAGAGGGGGGAGTTTAAATGAAAGAGAGTTAGAGAGATGGGGGGAGATTGTCTTTTGTGTGAGAGAGAGAGAGAGAGTGAATGAAAGGTAAAAAAGAGAGGACAGCGGATGAAACAGGGTAGTGTGAATAAAAGAGAGAGCAGGTCACAGAGGGAGAGATATACCCTAGTCAATTCCCATGTTCAATGCGCGAAGTGAGAGGTAATTTATTACAGGATGGATGATGGTGATCAGAATGACACAATCATGATGCCATGGAGGTGCATCTGTAAAGTGGATGAAACTTGACTGTGTGATCCCAGTCTTCTCAATGTGTCCATAGCACACTCACTGGGGGCAGGAGTCAGCTGGGCAGAAAAAAATTCTGGAGACTGTGGGATTCAAACCGTGACCTTCCAGATGTAATCTGTAGCACTAACCACTACCCTACAGAGGCTGGCTTAGGCGAGAGTGTCCAATTTTAGTCATCTTGGTTTCACCAGACAAACAATTCACATTTAGTAATCTTTCTTCCTACCAGGTACCTGCTGAAAATTGTTTCTAATTAATACTCAATCTGCCAAGTTTTGTACTAACTCTCCATCCCCCAGTTTTTTCTCCAGTTGTGACATTGCCAAATGACCAACATACTCAAATAAACTATTTATTAAAATATGAAAAAAAAAATATGTCAAATTCATTTTTCAACAAACTTGACTTCAAATTTTTACATGACATTAATGAATACCTGCAGTTGAATAAAAACTTCTTTTTAACAGTAAAAAAAAAAAGGGATGACTTTTTGAGTTTAATCCTTAGAAATGGTTACCTGACATGTATGAGGCTTCCTCGGTCTAGATCGGAAATAGATTTTAATCTTCCTTGATTGATGAATCAGGATCAGTTTCAGGTGAAACAGTTCTGATATTTTAATGCCTGATATGTGAAATCAAAGATGCCTCCATCATGATTTCATCTATTAGAGGCCATCCTTTACAGTACAGTATTTTGAGAATAAATGTTTACACTCCTCTTTTTTATGGTCTAGACACTTTTTTAGCACTTCGAGCAGTTTCTCCATATCATCTAAAATTTGTACTTTGTAGGAGCAAAGAAGGCCACTATAAGAAAAGAGTTGTCCGCTAAAAGAGGCCCATTGCGTTGGGCAACATTTGAGCAGATAGGGAGATTAAGTGTTAAGGAAGTATATTGTATTTCTTCACACTTTCTCCACAACTAATAAAATCTCTTGTGCTTTATTTGGGAATAATCACAACCTTGCTATAATGAGATTTTTAAAAGAATGAGATCTGTCATTATTACCAAGTTTTACTACAAACTATTATAGACAAGGGGTTCACTGTCATTCTCTTTGCAACTCAAAATTTCTCAAGTCATGCTAAGCTTTATTTTTGCCATGAAAAATTGTAGGGACATGAAAACGGGTCAAGAAAGAAGAAAAACCTTGAGAATCTCAAATAATTAAATATGACATTTAAAAGTAGAAACATTACCTAAGTGAGTGCAAACACCAATCAAGACAAGAAATTTTGGATTCTGTGCACGGTCAGCATCAGTCTGAGGATCTCTGAGTGTTGAAATATCAACAGCTGCCTCTCTGTCAATCTCTTCATCAGTTCTGTGCCTGACAAAAAGAGGTTTTCCTCTCCACTTGAAGGTTACACTGCGACCTTCAGGGATGTCACCCAACTTGATTTCAATTTTAGCGAGTGCAACCACATCAGCAGCTGGGCTAAGATTGCTCACAATACCTCTGACAATAGCTTTGGCTCCATAAACACATGCAACAGCTCCAGCTATGATGAAAAGAGAAAAATGGGTGTAGCTTTGAATTCCTTCTTTTAAATAAGTGAGTATGTTGTAAGAAATTAAAAATATAATGCAAAATTAAATACGCAAGAAATTTATTCTTCCTCTTTGGCGCAATCAACATAAATTAACAATTATACTATACAGTGGACCTAACATGGCACAACACTGTTTTATCAGGTAAAAGTAAATAGCATTCAGGCATCAAGGTCATTTAATTTAAAGATTATCTATTATTTCTGGACTCTCTCTCTAAAGTGGCATGTCCTTTCCAGGATGTGGCCTTCATGACTGCCATCTTGAATTTTTCTCTGTCCTGCGCCATCTTTCCTGCAGTTAT
>JAOWAY010428019.1:0-13936 GCA_028565895.1 Goniobranchus geometricus | reverse complement strand
ATGGCAAAGAACATTTTTATTACATGTTTTAGGCTTTAATTTTCCTCTGACTCATTCATATCTCCAGTACCCCAAAAGTGCATTTTGAAAGCAGTGACAACAACTTTGACCTGATGACTTTAAAGTAACAATGTTAGAAACAATGTTATATAATAATAATAATAATATAATAATAATCATCATCATCATCACAACATTCTAACCATAAACAAAAACTGCAAAATTTCATTTGAAGTCTGGATTAAAGACACCCTTAAAGCTGAAGAATGAATAAGAATTTAGAGCAACATAAATGTTTTCAAAAGTCCATGTTAAAGCATAGGCTTTCATTATACAATGGATTTATTTTCAATTATCACAGGTAATAAATTGAGTGATGTAATCATATCAAAGTGAAAAACACAGCTGATACTATGGACATCATTATATCAGTATCAAATTCTGACATAACTTCTTTATTGCGTGTTTTGATATTCAAAGTCATCTGCAACCCTGTGTGTCACTGAGTTACAAAGAGTGCATTCCTGAAACCTGGATCAGAAATTCAGGCTATTTCCCTCACGTCTATGAGAAGCTTGAAATACAATCTCTCTCTTCTCCCCTAACAGATCAAACACATTTTACTCCCACTCTCACTCCTCTCTTTGTTCCCACTTCCTCCCCCACCCCTCTCTTTTTTTCTCGCTTTCTCTGTCTCTGTCTGTTTGTCTTTGTCTCTCCAACTCAGTCCCTCTCTGTGATTCTCTCTTTCTCTCATAGTAGGCCTACCGTATCTATAATATTTATGGATCATCTATTTTGTTGGACTTTATTTATACAGACACAGGTGTTTTATGCACTTGTTATTGTTCATGTAGTTGTTCATTATATTCTAGTGAACTGATCTTTAATATTATGACTGTGAAGTTAGGAGTGATAGAGGTAGAGTAAAAGCGGAAGAATGAATGAGTCACTTCAGTTACTTACTTCTTTTTTAAACTACGGACATGATCAAGAAAAATTCCCATATCATTGGACAAATACAGAATTCAATTCAATCATCATTTTTACTGATGAAAGAAACTATAAAGGAATATTACATTACTTAAAACATTGTATCAAAGCATAAACACATTCTCATAAATATTTATAATACTAATATGTACATAATAATAAACGAAGATGCATTGCAATAAGACAATGTTTCCGTACATCGCTGTTATGAGAGGAGTTGGAGCTACAGTCGAACCTGCCCAAAATGACCACCGAAAATCATGAACAAAAGTGGTTGTCTTAAGGAGGTAGTCATAAGGACATGTAAGAACATCTCCCCCCACCCCCAGCAATCCACTGTGGGGGGTAGGCTCGGGGAAGAACGGATGGCTTCTTCTGAGTAGATCTACATGTAATTATGTACATCGCGAAAAAAAACGTGAACGATCACGCTGACAAGACAGCAGACTGAGATTTGTCATCACCCTTCCATACAATGTAATTATCAATCCATACATCAAAGGCTTTAATTGGTTTCAAAAGTATGAAACGCTTATCACTCTGGTGCCTACCCACATTGCATTATAATCAATGTCATTCACAGGAGAGCGTTACTCTTAGACACTGTGCAAGATTGACTGACCAACCTTCTTAACTCTCTATGACTGACCCCACCCCCTCTGGCCTATGCCTGCACTCACTGTCATCGAGATACCATAAATCACCTGACCAATCAGTTGTTGGAGGAGATAAAAATCAGAAAAGTTGAATGTCGCTTACGTAGAGCGGAGCATGTACGAGAACAGAATGACTGGCAGTGGCTTGCCAAGGCCATCAATCTGCTCCGATCGGTCGTCTTGAGGGGGGTTTTCAGTGTGATTCATCAAAGAAAATAGTTGGTCGCGGTCGGGTTGAGGAGGTGGTCGTCTTATAGAGACAAAATACAGGAAAAAATCAAGGGGGTCGATGAAGAGTGGTCGTTAGAGCAGGTGGTCGTCTTATACAGGTGGTGGTTAGGGCAGGTTTGACTGTAATAATAAGTTCTCAGCTCAAATAACTGCACCTCAATGCTTGGACTCATAAGTTAAAACTAACCTTTTTACTGAGGTTTGTTGCATTTAAATACTTCCAAGATCAGCAAGAAAGAGAACACTTGAAATGTTTCCAACTCTCGAAAAACGGCTGTCTAAGGGTTAAATAAATCACTTACTGTTTTTATAGAAGTAGTCACAAAGATGTTGTTTATGTCATCATAGCAATCCAGCTCAACATCAACGCCTCTGATGTTATCTTCCAAGCAGCATGCGTCTGTGCCTGATTCGCAAGACAAACCCTCACAAGATGTGGCCATAATAGTCTTGCCATAACAAGTCATGCCGTTCTGTTTCCGATCCTCAATTTCCCTGGCAAATTCATAGGGTCCGTTTTCCTTACAAAGCCGTGATGTTCCTGGAGATGTTTGAAGCAGTGGCAATTTACATATCATGAACTCAAATGAGAAAGAAAAAGCAAACAAACATAAAACAAAGCAAGAAAAATACTACAACAACAATGACAAAATGATAATAACATAGGAAGACTAACAACCAAGGATTTTCTATTGCTCATTGTGTACATAAGTATTTTGTCTATTTAGGTAACAAGAGATCCTGATAATATTTTAAAGTCATGCAATGCCACTGAAAAATGGCTACTTCCCTTGCCCAGCGAAACTTTTTTCTCTCCTTCTTCTTCCAGCTATTGGCAGGATACCTATGGTGTAGTTCCTCAGCTTGAGCATTAGCATACATATAGCACTTTCTGTCTAATTTCCAGGTGTCTGTAAGCCTTTCCTTAAAATCGTTAATATCTTTGGAAAAATTTACAGGCTTGGAATTCCACACTGAAATTGCTGAGGGCATGAAGGACTGTTGGTGCATCAGTGAAATAGCATGTGGCACTGTCAATCTATGTTGGTGATCTATGTTCTTGTACTTGTTGACAGAGGTAAATTACTGACCTTTGGCATATTGATGTGGCTGTTAAGTATTTTGTGTGTTCTTGCAGACCTGTTCTAATATTGGCCATTATAATATTGTTCTCAAGCAATTTGTCATGCTTAAAGTTGCTCTGCAGACTCCAATATAAAGCAGGTGGTGCATCTTTGTGCTATTTCAATTTCACTGATTTGCTTCTGTTTTCAGATATTGGCATGGCATACTCCAGAACCAGTCATACAATGATTTTGTAGCACCAAGACATAATTTTTTCCTGGACATGACCTAAAGTTTCTTTTGAGAAATGCAGTTATGTTATTTTCTTTCTTGGTTTTAGCACCTATCTGCTTGTCTTTTTCTGAAGAAAACTTTAAATGCTTTGTAAGACATTTCCTCAGATTCCATGAAATTACCTTTGAGGACGCAATTATAAGAGAGCCTGACAGAAGAAGACAGAGGAGAGAGAAAGTTCTCTCTCAACCCTTAGCAGCCTCTTACAGCATGTGTGGGGAGGACTTGAAGTGGTTCTATTCTTCATCCTCTCATTTGAGGAACCTGGAATCTACACATGGATCAGAAACAAATGATTCAAGATGGAATCTACAAGGTTTATAGAAGGCGGCATAGGCCCGAGAGGTCATGGAGAAAAGATTTGGAGCCAAATGTAAGGAATGCCTGAAAGTCCTGGCCTGAACTAGAGTTTTGAGCAATTGACAAAATGAGTGGATCGCATTTGCTGAAGGACTTTGCTACCCTAGAGATTTACAGAGGAGGGTTATATATGAAGGGTCATGGAGAAGTAATTTGAATGCAGGCAGAAGGAATATTTGAAAATCCTGGAAAAAACAGAGGGATTAGCAGGTGACAATAATGAATGGACAATACTTCTTGACGGCCTAGGATACTCTAGGTAAGAGATGGCAAAGAAGAAGACAAATGAAGCTTGTTATTGCTAAAAACAACTTATCAGTATTATTGGTACTTACGACGACATTGGCCATTTTGCAGAGAAAATCCATCTCCACAGTCACATCTGTAAGTACCAGGCAAATTTACACATCTTTCTGTAAATATGTCACAGTGATGGGTATTGTCTGCACATTCATTGATATCTGAAAAGTTTTTACACCGAAAAGTCAATATAAATTAAAGTAATGCTGTAAATGTACAAGCTAAACAACAAAATTGTAGATGTTTCTGTAAGAATAAAAAACAATTCAATGTTTCTCATTAAAACCAAGGTACTGTCAATGTAATTATATGTGCATGCTAAGATAATTTGCATTTTGTGACCTTTAAAGGTAATCCTGATCCCAAATACATCTATAACATGGTATTATTGTAAATCAAACAATCTTGGAGTCAAATGGAAAGAAATATTTATTCAGCTGTCAAAAGAGATGTTGCCTTAATGCATATATTTACCAATGTAGATATAATGTAGTGTGAGATATATTTGAAAATTTCTTGTAGATAAGGAGGAATATTGTCACAGCAAAATTCTAATTTACACAATTTTCTATGAAATGCTTAGAACGCACAAGAGACTGACTGTTCCCTTTAACAGACAATGTATATATAAGTATGAAACAGAAAATAAAGCAAAATACATAAAACTTGTATTTCTCAACAAAGGTGACAGGAGATGTGATGTTTTGTGTCTCATCCGTTGTCAGACAACACAAAAAAACAAGCTGACAAAATGATTACACTAATTTAAATGGTGAAAAAAAAAAACCCCACCATGTTCCCTAGGAGGAATTTTTTCCTTAGGCACTAAATAATGAAACTTTATTTTTTCTCATTACTTAGTGCGTACTGGTAAAAGTTTCTTCTTGAAAAACATGGTAGGCATTTTCATCCCTTCATGTTAATGTAATCATTTCCTTTGCTTGTCTTGTTGTGTTGTCTGATGTAGGATGAGACCTGAAATATCATGTCTCCTGTATGGTTGAGTAGAATGAATTTTATGTGTTTTTAATATTTTCTGTTATTCACTCAACAGTGGCGCCCCACCATAAGTATGAGATAGGTAAGTCAAACTAAGACAGAATCAGAAAGGGCAGACCAAAACTTTCCTTCGTACACAAGTTTCAAACTTACACCCTGAGTTAAGGATAAGTCCCAAGAGTGAAGTTTTAATATAATTTATTGCACAAATATCTACATTTGCAGACATGTACTAGAATAATATGAAGTAGATAAACAAAGGCGGTTTATGTCTTGTTTTGTGCTGGGTGCTTTAACTTATGTTTTGCATGATAAAAGGACTAAGATGGAGAAAAAAATTTGATATCAATAATTTACATTATTGGTCTTAGGAAAATTAATTATACGAAAGGGATTGGAGTTTATTTTCTGCTTTCCATACAAAGACAGATTTCCATATTAGACAGGCTTTAAAACAGACAAATTAATCAAGGGATAACTGGGGGAATTTCTATCTTAAACAATTTCAATCTTGGGACAAATTTCTGTGTTGGCTTTTTCCACTATCAAACCAGTTTATTATGATTATTCAAGATGACAGAGAAAATTGATCACTTTGGACAGGTGGCTGCTCTTCAGTGGGACTGAGGTTTGGTCATTACTAGTTTATATGAATACAGAAAAGGTCAAGCTGGGTTTTACAGAGTCAATTGAGACAATATTTATGTCTTCATGAGTAAATTTTTGAGCTGCTTGCCTTTTCAAGTTACCTTGTGAGTGCATTGTTCCTGGTAGTCCATGAAATGAAGTCTGTAGAAAGAGCTACACCTCACAATCTGCTGGTACTGGCAATAGGTAGACTCTGCCTACTGATATGCCTACTCTTGTTTATAAATGTAATGCATTCAGTTGACCTAGGCGATTAAGACCTGACCGTAGCACATGTGTAAAGATCAGTAAACTCCACCCTCTCTCATTTAGTAGACCATTTCTCTGACCTCTTGCTTCCTCCCTCCCTTAAGTTTTTTTTTTAACAGATCTTGACAAGCCATAAGTCTAGCATCATTGGTGCTCCCACAGTTTGTATCTCATGGAAGGGTTAAAATCGGTGTTATGACAGATTAAAAACAGAATAGGAAAATTTTAGACGTAGGACCTGTGACAATGGCCGCTATGAGCAGCTTTACTTGCCAATTTGCCACAAAAATTTTGTAGCTGTGTCTGTTTTGACAGAGTCATGTTCTAGACATTTGAAAATATAGGAAAAACACAAAGGTATCAAGGAACATTGGCCAATGACAAAGGTGATTACTATGAGTAGGTTTTCATCTTGTCAGGTTTGCCCATATCAAAATTTCTGAATTTTATATCTCTTCAAATATTCCAACCAACTCAGTGGAAATGAGTAATTTGTATGATTGTCAAAGCAAAAGCAAAACAAAAAAGAAATCAAAACAAAACAAGAAAACAAAAAAATGGTAGTGGTTGTCTTCAAGGCTATGATATTGACTATCTTGATCTGAGGGTAATGTGGAGGAGAGACTGTTGGAAAAAGTGCACATCTTAACTGTATCTTACAGAATCAGGGATTCTATTTCACAGTTTTAGTGAGATGAGGAAGATGGAATTCAGGTGGCAATCCAGATTTTATTGATTCAGATTAAATTTTCTTTTAAGCTCATGAAAATGAAGTCAGTTTGATGTCTAGTTGTTTGGCAGCATTAAATTTAAGTATTGGAGTGACCCTCAACAATTAAATCAACATATTTATAATGTTTTAGGACATACAGACTATTTATTTCTTTTTCAAATAACACCATGTAGAGTTAAAGCCTACTCAGCAAAAATGATATATTAAGTCTTTGTAATGAAGTTCTCCAAAGTTTACAGAAATTTTAGTACCCAACTGAAATATAGTGAAGACATTTGTATTTAACTACTGAGACCAGCTATGAGTTTACATGCTTAGCCCATTGCAGGAACAAGCTCCAGTCCATTTCCTCAGTAATTTCATTGAAGCACTGAGAGTTGCACTGTGATAGGGATTAAACACTATGTAAATGCCATTGAATAAATCAAAACCACAGGCAGAAAAAAACATTGCAGAAAAGCAGGCAGGATATTCAGGTATGAGTACCCCAGAACAGATTTTCAACCTTCGGGTACCCTGAAAATCATCTCCAACATCAAAAGGACACCTACCATGTATTTCAGATCTCAAGAAAACATTCAACAAGGTCTGACATGCTGCACTATTGGCAAGGATGAAAACATATAACATAAATTCAATCCTAATAGAATTCATGTGACTAGATCAAGCAGCATGGCCAAAAGGATGTTGCAGGGGACTGTGCCTGGTGGAAACAAGAGAGGGGGGGGGCAGAGGAAAAAATGGGAGGACAATGTAAAGAAATGGACAGCCTCACATTTAACAGCTCTCAGCATGCTGCAGAAGATCAAGTGCATAATAGGAAAGTCATCCGTTTGTTGGTGGAGTGGCGCCTCAACAACCCTCACCCGGATTAGAAAATCAGTAAGAAGTAAGTAAGTGAGTAAGTACATGCTTTATTTCATTATTATGCAGACTAGCTGATTACATATTGTTCTGTTTCCAACACAAGGGAAGTGCTTCTTTGCATTGAAAATAGTACCAAAATTAGTTTTTATAGGCAGGAAAGTTTACAAGAGGCTTGGAAAGTAGGTAGGAGCCCTAATCCTAGTGGTGTGAGTTTAACAACAGAGTGAGAGAGAGTTAAATTGTTTTGAAAATGGCACCAAAATTAGTTTTTATAGGCAGGAAAGTTTACAAGAGGCAAGGAAAGTAGGTAGGAGCCCTAATCCTTGTGATGTGAGTTTAACAACAGAGTGATGGGGGTTTATGAGAGAGTTAAATTGTTAAACACTTTAACTCTAAAAGTATAAATCTGAATTTCACCTGTGCAGCTGGTACAGTTGGAAATGTATCCCTTATTGCAATCACACTGTCTGATCAATTGTCCAAGGGTATTCAATTTATAGAAGCACACTTTAGATCCATCGTCTTCTTCTTCACCTGAGAAATGTCAGTTAGAAAGTCAGGAGTGAATGCACAACTTAAATGAACAGAAAACACATATTACCAATGAGGATATTATATACCATTGATCAGAGTAATAAAAAAGAATAATTTCATGCAGAATAATAGTTTTATTGTCAAATTTTCGTGAAATACAAATGCTTGTTTCCTAAATGTAACATGAATCTATAACACACCTACATGAACAAAACTCTCAATTCGCACTGCAGAGAGAAACTTCAACATTCAATGAATGTATGATTTTGCCGCATATCAAATCATTTCACAGTTGCTGACCATTTACCTGGCATGCATCCATCCTCCCTGTCACCATCTCCATAGTAGCCATCTATACATTGACACATGGGTCCTGAATCTGTATCGTTACATATGGCATATTCATTACACAGCATGGGAGCTTCAACAACAATATTGTTCCCTTGACAGAGGAAGGAGTATGTGCAATCAGCATTATTCCATGTTGCTCCAACCTTGAATGGGAAATTAAAAAAAAAAAAAGGAGTTTGGTGGGGTGGGTGAAGAATTTTAAGCTTTCTGTGAATTTTGGATCAAACCTGTTAGAAGAAAATTTCTTGTTGAAGCCACAAGTAATAAATCATATTAAAAAATTAAAACTTTTGTCACATGTTCCCTATAATCGTTGATTCTATAAGCAACAGAGAAAGAGAGAGAGAGAGAGAGAGAGAGAGAGAGAGAGAGAGAAGACGGAAAGTTCTTACCCATGCAATCTTATAGATGCTGCAAAACACATGGAGCGAAGAGAAGCGACGTATGAAGCAGCTGTTGTCTCAAAATGGCTGCGGTCATGTTGTTGTGGCGGTCAAATTAAAGCGTGAGAATAGACGCAAGATCATGAAAAAAGTATCACAAAAAATCTTGAACAAATTTCTCATAAAATAATTTGAAAAAAATCAAAACAAACTGTCCTTAACAAATCCGTTGCCGTTCCACTCAAACCCTTTATTGTAGAAAGATGGAAAGCCAGGAACTGCATCCTGTATGCATCTCAACAGAGGGAGATATTACGGTGAGCAGTTTATCACAAGGACGTAAACAATTACACTTGACTTCCTCTTCACGTCAGATCTACGGTTTTTAAATAAATCACGTGAGGGATCGCTTAATCAATGTAGACTACAATATGGATCATTTCAGACTCCTAAAAGATCACATTTCCCCTATTGATTCTTCTTTTTTAGGATTCTACGTTTCTCTTCTTCATTTCTCTGGCTCCTGGCCGCTTCACCCTTGCCTAACGTAATTGATTCTAAACGCAGGCAACGTTGGGAAAAGTAGCAGGTTTACCGTATTTTTGTTCAATGCCCTCTCCGCGTTATGGTCCAGGTTGCATTAAGTGTGGCGATATCCATTGGGGTGTTTATGAGTGTGTGTGTGTGTGTATGTGTGTCTTTGTTTGTGTGTGGGGCGTGAAAAGAGCGGAGAAAGGAAAGAAACAAGAGAGAAAAATAAGTAGGTCGATGACCGTGTTTTTCTAGTGCTCTTCATTTTCTTTGAAGTTTGTTTCTTTTGAACCTAAACTGCTGTGTGGTTGATTTCTCCCTTTCCAATTGGTTTTGTTGTCTATTGGGTCAACGTACTGACATGCTTGCCTTTACACTAATATATCTAATAGTAAGAGCGAACTGGTAGGTCCTTTCATGTATGGCTTTACAGTCGGTCAAACTTTCACAAGTAATTGTGTTTTGTAACTCTTAGGGTTAAGATTATGAGTGTCAGTGTAAAGAAAGACGTCGAATTTCACTCACTTTATTTCAGTGCCTATTTATTTATCTCCGAACAGTAATAAAAAGAAACAACGATAATAAAGTTTACTGGTTATAATATAATGTATATTATTTTAATTACCTGATCCAACTCCATACCCTTAAAGACATCAGATTAAGCTACAAAAACGGCGCCTACAGTTGAATTAAAGAGTTTTGGTGAAAGATCTTCCAAATTCCAGGGCCTCAGAATCTGGGATGGTCTGCCAAAAGAAATGAAAACTGCCTCAAGCTTATAGACGCACAAACGAAAATAAAAAAGAACAAACAAACCCGTCTGTTCTCGGTTATCTATGATACTTAGAATTCCTTTATAGTCATGCACTGTTTAAAGTAAAATCACAACACCTTTTGAACTTTTGATGTCATATTACCCTAACTGCAAGTTGAGATTGATTTGTTTTATGTTTACACTTTTTTATGTAGAGATCTACATGCACAGCGTCTTTTAACTACATTGAAGAGTTTAATGTTGATCTATGTACAAAGTTGATTATGAACAGTTACGTGATTGCTTACTATGCAATCTGTGATTGATTCATTCTGAGTCTAACTTTTTATGTGTAAATTATTTATGATACTTTAATCTGTGGCGAAATGTATAAGCACGATTGTTGTTTTTGTATTGCGCCACGAGCTGAGACCATTCAGAGCATAAGAGTATGAGATAAGGACGAAGTTAATTACATAACAAAATAACAAAAACAATTCCACAATAAGTCCGTGCGAGTTAAATGCCAACTTCTCCACCGCTTTATTGGAAGTTGTCATACATTAATATTGACCGACCTCTATTGTCATACATTGATGCTGACTTACCTCTATCAATGTAAGGTCAGTTCCTGGTTCAAGGAACTGCTTTTCTATGAATGCGCAAAATGTTTTCACCATATAGAATTACTCTGATAGTGTTTAACCCCCCACTCAGTACAAGTGCCCTTTCTGTCCAAAGAAAAATTGTATGTAGCTGTTTAAAGATTACTGGTCAGCAACAACGCAACCAGACAGTCTTTTGGAATCAACAATCCCTTAAAAATCTGCTTCCAGTATTAATGGTAATGATGTTATAATAAAGAGCTTAGTTTTCGATGGGTGTAACGAAGCTGGAAACGATGAAGAAAAAAGCGCACATCAGGACGTATGTTGGTTTAGAGGCAACGTGAGAAAGTGTAGAGTTGAAGATTCTAGACATGTCCAGCGTAGAAACGAAGATGACATTGAGTACATTGACAAGAAATACTAAAGATGGCATTTGACAGCTTGGCACGATGGAAAGAAAAGGAAGACACAAAAGAAGGTGTATGGATGTAATAAAAAAAGATATTTTGATGGCTTTTGCTGGTTGTATTGCGGCATAGTGGGTAGTGCGTTGGTCTCTCAACCAAAAGGTTCCGGGTTCGATTCCCGGTACGAGCATTGTGATTTTATCCTTGGGCAAGGTTATTATTGCCTCTGTTTCGCAGCGCTGTTCCAACGGCTGACATTCGAGTGTCGGTTAAAAGCCAAAAGTCCAATTTCCCTTCGGGGATAAATGGAGTGAGTTTTGGGTTTTTTTCTTTCCTCCTATAGAGTCTACAGGAGAATGTAATGAAAAGACTAGCTGGAGACTGAAATCAAGTCGCAAGAAGAAGATCAGAAGCAGAGAAAAACTATCTTAAATTAAGAAATGTGTACAAAGTTTAGGTTTACATCAGATACAAAGAAACAGCGACTATATGTAAACAAAATAAAGAATAATAAATTCTCAAACAGAAGACTTAGCTGATGGTGCGTGGACTGTCGGGGATGAGGAAAGGAAGCGATGCAAAAAAGCCCGTCATGGAAACCACTTTACATCACTTCCTTTCCTCAGCCGTAACAGCCCATGCACTATCAGCTAAATCCTCCCTTTCATTTTTATTATTCTTTATTTCATTTACATATTGTCCCTCTTTCTTTGTAGCTGCTGAAGGAGATTGGTTCTGTGTTATGTTTTGTCCCTTCTTCCTTTTTTTAAGTAACCCCAAACATTTTATATATATCCAAAATAAACTTATACAAATGTAATTCATGCATTATTATTCAAGCAAAAATCTACTTTTGGCCAATTCATTACCTGTGGCATTCTCACTGGAAAGCTTGTTTATAGATGGCTGCATCAGAGACAATCCTAGGACTTTCTGGCTAAAAAAAAATATAATAAATGGGCTATTCACTAACAGCTTTCAATGTCAATGTATATTTTTTTCTAAAACTTGTAAACACGTAGCATCATTACATGTTCAGAATGTAAAACTTCCAAAAAGAAAAAGCTTTCAGAAAATCATCAGATTGTTTGTCCACACCTGGACACGAAGAGAAAGAAAGAGGAGGAGAACAAGAAGAAGAGGCATTACATTTTTCTTTTCATGTCAGATTCTTATGAATTTGTAAAACAATGCTTCATTTACTTTACTTTAACTGAAACACTAATCCAAATATATACATATTGTCATGCATAAACTCATACATAAGATGACAGACATAACAGCTTTTACCCATTCATATGACATCCACTTCCATCAACAGTTATTCAAAGACGACTCTGTCACTAGTGTTGCCTAAAATCCTTGTTCCTTTGGGACTAGTGTCACCTAAGGCCCTCCCTGACGTTCTCCACTCACCTGTTCATTACTGCTTGTAGATCATTTAATTTTCTGATTTTTGCAACTTTCAATATTTCAAATTCCTGGAGGAATTAAAAAATGAATTATAAAACATGAGCCATGAATGAAAATGAAATTAAAATGTTATTTAATTACAATTCACAGGAAATTGTTAATATGCAGGTTCTGAATGTTACCTGACCCTATTTTTCATTTTTTTAAAAAAAGCAAATCTCAATTTTGTATTTGTTCATACTTAGATGTAAGAAAGAAATTGGGAGATTCAATCTTATGAAATGTTTCAGAAAACTTACTCAAAATACAGTCAAACCTGCCCAAGACGACCACCGAAGATCATGAACAAAAGAGGTCGTCTTGGACAGACAACCCTCTCCCCCTCCACCCCCCGCACAATCCCCACCCTTGCCTCCACTGTGGAGGGGACGGAAGAACGATTGGCTACTTCTAAGTAGATCTACATGTAATTATGTATATCGCGAAAAAAATGTGAACATGCATGTTCAGACGATCGTTGACAAGGCTGCAGACTGACATTTGTCATCACCCTATCATACAATGTAATTATCAATCCATACATCAAAGGCTTTAATGGGTTTCGAATGCATGAAACGCTTCTCACTCTGGTGCCTACCCACATTGCATTATAATCAATGTCATTCACAGGAGAGCGTTACTCTTAGACATTGTGCAAGACTGACTGACCAACCTTCTTACCTCTTTGACTGACCCCATCCCCTTTTGCCTATGCCTGCACTCACTGTCATCGAGATAAACATAAATCACCTGACCAATCAGTTGTTGGAGGAGATAAAAATCAGAAAAGTTGAATGCCGCTTAAGTAGAGCGGAGCGTGTACGAGAATAGAATTACTGGCAATGGCTTGCGAAGGCCATCAATCTGTTCGGACCGGTCGTCTTGAGGTGGTTTTTAGTGTGATTCATCAAAGAAAATAGGTGGCCGCAGTCGGGTTGAGGAGGTGTCGTCTTATAGAGAGACAAAATATAGGAAAACAGCAAGGGGGTCAATGAAGAGTGGTCGTTAGAGCAGGTTTGACTGTACAATGTAAATCAAACATGATCAAAGCACTTGAAAAGTTAAATAAAAGACCATATTTCCTGTATGTGAAAACAGAACAGAAATATTCAAATACGAGGATTACGAATACAGTTATAGGAGGCAAAGAGAGCCTAATACAAGCATGGCTACAGCATTTTAATCATGATAAGACTTCATAAAACATTGTTTTATAGCAAAAAACACAAGCAATGGGCCTAAATAGAAATTATACCAGCATGCAAAGGACATATTGATATACATACAGAATCTGATAATTTCTCCACTGAAAGTATATTCTGCAATGTAAGTCCAATGATAGTTAGGGTTGCCACAATGTATTTAAGCATGCTGGGTACCATGGAAATTGAAGTGGTATATACTTTCCTCACCACCACCCCACCATCATGTATGAAAATGGAATATACTCTCTCTCTCTCTCTCTCTCTCTCTCTCTCTCTCTCTCTCTCTCTCTCTCTCTCTCTCTCTCTCTCTCTCTCT
>JAOWAY010427908.1:0-13968 GCA_028565895.1 Goniobranchus geometricus | reverse complement strand
AAAGATCATTTCGGATATCTAGATCCCATACACCGAAAGGTAGAATGGGAATTTGAAAAAGAAAGAAAGAAAGATCTGCATCGGCGTTTGGTCATTTCTTTCTCAAAGTTAAAATACATTTAGTCCATGTTTACCAAACACAAAAAATCTCCATTTTCTGAGTATTGTTAATTGTACGAGTCTTTTCCCGCTTTCTCATACTTCATTACGGTTGGCTATCTAACGTTTATGATGATGGTGCTGAGTTGTTTTCGAAGGAAAGAATCTAAACATGTAATTATTTGTAATTTGTTTTCGTCTTCTTTCAACAGTGTCCATGTACCAAAATTGTACTAAGACTGATTTCGCCAATAATCCAAATAAATTGAATCTGATACTTTCAGTTGTTCCCTAGCCAGATAGTTACATCATGTACATTGTTATAGTTTTACATAGTGTGGCATTTGGCAGTTGTTTCCTTCTGGACGGTCTGTCTTCCTAAACTTCCTTGTCTCCAAGAAGTGACTTCTTTCTCGATTCCTTTTCTTTCTCTACTCCCCGTCTTTGTTCTCTCTCGCTCCACTCCCCCATCCCCGTCTGACCGCCTTTCCCACTCCCCTCTTCCTTCTATCCCCTCCACTCTGGCTGTGGCTACAACTGACTTTCCCTCGGGGTGAAAATAGCAGTGTCATTGCTTGTTTTCGATAATTTTTGGACTTATTCACACTGTGCCATGGGCCTACTTTTCCCCCCTTTGGTGGCAAATGTAAGCCTTTGTTTAAAATTGTATTTCAATATATGGCTTAATAAGTAAATTTTTAAAGATTTTTTGCAAAATGCACAATTTTTATTGAAAGTTTAAATGTTCTAAATCCTACACTTTATTCCATGAAGTTTAAAGAGAATACATGTACACAGTATTGCCACAGACTAGAAATGGTATTGCGATCCCTTTACTTGAAACTTTCCTAGAAAAGACTTTAAATATTCATGCTGACTCTTCGTCTTTTTAAATTGTGTCATAAACGACTGTTTGGTCCTTTTTTTCTTCCAAAGTCAATATTGCCTCGAAAGCCGTGTTGTCAGCTCAACTTTTTGAAAATGATCAAAATTACAAGCCCTAAAAAACTTGGGGGTGTACAAAAATGTACAGGCACTATGAGAAGTAGTTTGAATGGATTTCATTAATCAAGTATTAAAAAAAAAAAATAACCTGTCAAAAATGATCTCCTCGAGCATTTTTTTGATACTTAATGTTTCATTGCTGTTTTGCAATTATGAATGTAAGGGAACTGTTCAATACATGGAGATGGTGATCTTACAACTTCAATTCTTAGTCTTTTGCGAGCACTGGTACATGTACTGTATTTGTACTTCAAAGAATTTTGATAGATATTACCGCATGTGAATATTTTTGTTGATGTTTTGTACAGAAAAAGGCTTTAGAAATAAAAATGTAGACGAAATTTCTTTGACCAAAAACTAAAACAAATACACGTGTCTATTTATTAAAATATTTCTCTATGGATGGATTTAATATAGCGGTACCCTATGCGGCTGACAAGGAATCTGTAAACTTCTTGCTTTTATAGGATTGTTTCCAAAGATGTTAGAAGTCCCTTCAGTTCAGAATTGGACACTGAGGCATCGTCTTTCAATCTGACTGAAAGATTTGTCAGGATTCATAGGACAGAACCAGTAAATAGCTGCTATACTTTTGTTTTTGTCTTTTGATTCATCTGTGTTGATTTTTTTCTTCAAAATTTTGGTATTTTTTGTTCAAATCAATAAATTCATTTTGATAGATCTAAACGAGATTACTTGTTTCATCCTTCATGAATCGCTTTCAACAATCTATCTTGATGACTGATGGTTTCCATGGTATTAAAGCCTCTGACTTTTCATCCTCATATTTCGCGGAGGAATTTTCGTCTTCCTGGACATATTTTGTTGAGGTTTTGGTCAGAAAGATGGAGTGCTCTTTGACTTATAAATGACAATTTAGCACCAAAGAGCAGTCCAAGGAATTTGGAATGGGGAGTGACCTTGACGGTATTATTAAATGGGTTCTTGTTAAGAATTTATCTTTAAAAATGGATGGCAGTTTTCATTGGTGAAAGTTTGAAATCATTGCCCATAACCCATTGCTGGACCTGGTTGATACATAACTGTGTATGAAAGATGTTTTCCTCTCTGTATAGAGGTGATTTTATCCACAAGAAGAGAAGTGATTGCATTTACAGTCACAGACTTAACAATATTGTTTATCTTAATGGGAGAGAATTCTTCCTTGAAAAATAGCTAACTGCAAATGATGAAAAGAAATAGAAAAAAACATCAATACACGTTTGGATGGCTTTATTTTTACATTCTTATGCATCTCAGTCTCAGCAATATTATCAATGCTGAAGTCTATTCTATTGACAAAATATGATCAAAATTTTGATGATATTGATAATGAAGTCCGTTTCTGTACAATGACCCAAAATGAGTGCAATAGAGTAATGACAACAATAAAGTGCCAACATTATAATATTATGTCATATTCCTATAACTTAACTTTTCATCAATAAATGACAAACATTATAGAAGAAGATATTACACAATGTTGATTACATAAAAATGGATAATGCATGTACTTATTTAACACTTATTATTCTATCACGAAGCTACATCAATACAATATAGTGATGAAATCAAATACAAGAAAAATAGAAAAAATACAAGAACAAGCCCTTAGATTTAGATTTATTTTCAATGAATATAATTATAATAGTTCCTATACAAGTCTTTTGCAGAAAGGACAAATTCCACATTGAAGTGTACCATGGCACTAGAGACTTGAAAATTGTTCACATATTATCACCAGACTGTCCCTAAAATTTGGTAACTTTCAAAACTATATCATACAACTTGAGAAACACAAATACACTTACTGTGCCAAAACCCAGAACTGCGGCAAATGGGTAAAAATCTTTTACGTACTCTGCTGCAATTCTCAGGAATCATTAACAAAACTTAGAAAACCAAGTTCTCTGTCAATTTATTAGAAAGACCTCAAGACCTTCTATTGTCATGAGCAATTAAATCCATATATGCTGCTTAGATGGATCGACTCCCACACATATTTCAGAACTCATCCATGTTTACTTCAGTCAAAATCCCGGAGATCATTATCCGACTCTACTCGTCTCTTCGCCCCCAGAATTAGCACAAAAAATGGTGAATGATTCTTTGTCTTTTTTCGGCCCAGTACCTGGAATTCCCTCCCAAAATTTAATAGAGAACTGAAAAGTCTTGACACCTTTAAAAGCCACTGAAAAACATTACATTTTAAGAATCAATCCAACTAATTTCTATAGTGTGACAACACATCATGAAAACAAACCATCTAACCATTTCCTAAAATGCAGAATTATTTAACGTGTCTGCATTTTATGATCTCCAATTAACAGAATTGCCTCAACATTACCATTGCTGTTATCATTACTATTTATATATATGTAACTCATGTTGATTTGAGCATTTAATTTTAGATGTGTATAAAATTGTGAATTTTTATGAATGAATATATGCTAGTATGTATGTGTATGCATGCATATGTCTGTACTTCTATGGTGTGTCGTTTAGAATTGAAAATGTAAACCACTTGTGACTTAGAGCTGCACACATTTTGTGGAATGAGCTATATATGAATGCTATTTATTATTATAATTTTAAAAAAATTATATATGCTAGTTTCCCTGTTGTTTTGAACTTTTCTTTCAATAACGTAAGGAGCATTTTCAAACTTACTGACTACTGTGTTTATCTTTGTACAGTAGAGCACGCCTGTAGAGAACACTGTTGTAAAGAACTGATGGAAATAAAGAACACATTTCTTTGCCTTATTTTTTCTCTCACTTTGTGTGTATTAACTGAAATAAAGAACTACTGCATGGAAAAAACTATTCTTATTGCCCAGACTTGTTCTTTATATCAGTGTTCCACTGTATAATTATACTGCTATTGTCTACATTCGGATTTTAGTCTTTAATATATCGGCATGTTGTTGCGTGTATTGTGATGTGATGCCTTTACTATTTCTCAGCTTGTAAAGCGCTCAGAGCTGGCTTCCAGGGAATGAGCGCTATATAAATGTGTATTATTATTATTATTAATTACTAGAACACTTATGTTCCACTTCTATCAATTTATAAATCTTATTTCTAATGTGGGATGGGGAAAAATGTCAAGGTATGGTTTGTTTTGTGTAAATGTGTGGTTATGTATTGTTCCACTCTCTTACCGTATAATCTGCTTTTATTGACATGCTTTGGGAAGTGGATATGATGTGGTTATGTATCGTTCCACTCTCTTACCGTATAATCGGCTTTTTTTTACATGCTTTGGGAAGTGGATGTGATGTGGTTATGTATCGTTCCACTCTCTTACCGTATAATCCGCTTTTATGGACATGCTTTGGGAAGTGGATATGATGAAGATGTGTTACTCAGTTATGGGAAAAGTGTCAAGACAAATCCAAATCCTAGGGAAAAAAACCCAGGGGGAAACCAATGGCAAAGAGTACAGAAAGTGGATTTAAGGAGATGGCGTCAGTGGTGCGTGAAAAACATGTGTGTAAGCACTGTACTGTACTAAGGTCTAATGAGTGGATCTAGAACTTGGCTGATATGTGGAATAATAGAGTTGCTTGATTGTTCATGTTGAAACTTAACATTTGTCCTATTTATGTTCATGGATACACATAGTAAAGATATTGAGAGAAAAATTCTGTGATTGGAAATCATGTTGATCTATGAAAATGTTGATAATGCGGCTGTAAATATAAGTGGATTATTACTGTATGCTATATCAAAGTTGTAATTTTTAAAATGAATTCTTGTATATCATGATATAACATGTATGTTTAATGTCGGTGAAAAGCCCTGTAAGGCTTAATAATACCAATCCCATTTGGGCATTTTCGAAAAGTCTCAAAGAAAGTTATTGTGGCCTTTTTCATCTTTTCACAGCAGGGTCAAAGCCAATGATATGTTTACCAATTCACAATTTACATATTTTCTTCACGCCATCAAAGCCATTAAAATCAAAATAAACAAATATTAGACATTCATATTTCATCTCAAATGTAAAAAAAGTCAATTTCAAAAATGACAAGAAATAGGATGCAGATACTAGTTATAAGAAGATGGATCTAATTAAATATCGGATAGCAACATTTGCTAATGAGCTCTAGCTTATTTTGATCTAGGCAGTCAGCATCAGTTATGGAATCCAAGTTTCATTACATCTGTCTTGTTAAACTTTTATTAAAAAGTTCAGACACCAGACGAAATCAATTTCTGAATATGAGGCCTCATCCTGGAAATTAAGCCTAAACTTTGAATCTTATTCTTATACATGTACTATAAGTTACATCAATCTAGATATAGAATATTAAAATCTAGTTCCAGCAGATTTACACACAATGAATGTGACAAACTTCAAGTTTTCATTTGAAAGCTAAAATTAGATCTACAGCTAAGGTTGACTACATTTTTAAAAATTCCATTTTGAACTCTACAGCATGTATGAATCATTTAAATGAGATATCTAGATGAACTAGATCTACATATACTATACTACCTCTGTATACTTCTTAAAAAAAAAGTACAACAACAGTATAAAATAAGTGAAGAAAAAGGAAGAGGAATCTCCACTTATCTCTGTCAGTGCTTCCTGGGAACTCGGGGCAAAACATTAGCTGATCTACATCATGTTTCTTTAGAAGGCACCAAACAGAGCTCTCTCCCAACATTATTTATTTGGTGTTTTAGAGCTCTTTTTGACAAAACAAATATCATCTCTTTAAAAGATTTAAGTAATTGACAATGGCCATCAAGCCCCAAACTGTGCATGCAACAACCACCCAGGATTTTCTTCCCCCCCCGATTGTGAACAAAAGTACTGGGATAGCGAGTGACCCTGATACATGTAGCATTTCTTAGTCTTGCAATGTGAAACAGCCTCTGGATAATGCCTCCTTCCCCCTCCTAGCAGAGCTTTCCCCTATGGGGATGCAAAAGAAGAAGACAGATGAGAGAAGAAGCTCTCACTCAAACCTTACTTGCATCTTATGAGATACATAATAGCATTAGGCCTATTCTTTCACCTTAGAGATGGGGATCCCTGAACCCCGATGGGGTCTCCCAACAGATAAGCAAAGGAAAAAGATGAATGACCTTTGAGGCAGAGGGAGATTGTGGATAAGGATCGAAGTCAAAGACCATGGGCTGCGTGAATCGTGTTAACTGCTAATAGTAACAAGTCTATGAAGCAACTGAATTGCCATCTTGCCTCCGGGTTTTGGTTCTTTTTTTTTCTTCTCAAAATGTCTTCACCAATTTTTGATTTTCATATGTTACTCCAGACAGAAAATGCAACCTGAAGGGCAGTATTTCTGAATTAATGTTTCTTCCACAGAAAACGTATCATAATGTTACAGACAGGCACAGAATTGCCAAGATTTCATGATAGTGTCAAGGACTGAAATCCCTGATCATTTCTTTCTTTTAGTTTGTTTCTTTCTGTGTTCTTCCCCAACTTGCTGTGATTTTTTATCCCTGCTAGGTGGAGCAATATTTTCCTTCATCTTTGAAGAGTTTGTTTCAGCAAGTGATAAGTATATATTTCTTGAAGAACTGTCATATGATGTAGATGATCTATCAGGTAAATCAGACCTGTTCTTAATGGAAAGCTGATGGTTTGTGTATTTTGTATCAGCTAAAGGAGAAACTGAATAGCTTAGAATAGAAGAATGTTTTCTTGTTGAAGGAATTGCACAATTTACATTACATTGATGTGCTGTATTAGCTTGGCTTTCATCATCAAAATCATCACTTACAGAACAGTTACTTTGATATAAAGAGGTATTGTAATGGTGAGGTCTTGCTTTTCTTGATCTTTCTCTTCCTGTAGGTGAAGCCACAGGTGATCGTGGCTCAATCCTTAAAAAAAGGGGGATGGACAAACGATAGCGGCACATCATTAACAGAAATGCCATTCCAACTACTACAGCCAGCAGCATGATGAAGGGCTGCCATTGGACCGGAATTTCAGAGAAAAATGCACGTAAACTGCGGCCAAGAGTCAAACAGACCATCTCGAGAGGGTGCAATACTCCTTGAGTAAGAACTGATGAGATAACCTGAAAGAAACATTATAATGTTCAAATGACCATAAATATATAATATCAAAATTAAGACAACAGTCAATTAGCAATAATGATGGCTCATTCGGACAAACATGGGATTATAAACCACTGATTTTCTTAGAGGGGATGAGAATTTTGGATAATGTACAAAAGTATGGAAGCCTACTTTCCATTTACGAATCAATCAAAATTTTATTTGATAGTACAGTAGTGACCGCCTAACATCCCGCCTCCTAAGACCCTGTTCTGCCTAAGATCCTGCTTTTCTTAAGAAACGGAATTTTTTCAATATAAATTTGCCCCTTAAGATCCCACTCCCATCGATTAAGATCCCGCTTTTTCGAAACCGTGGTGTGACCAATAAGACGAATTGTCAACAACAATTTTTTCTCACTTTTGTCTGTCATCTCGGTCAAAACCATAAGAAGATATTGTAGCTAGCCACCAGAGCACAGGTAAGAGTCACCTGATCACCCTACCCGGTCTAGCTGTAACGGAAAGGCGCCAACGATCTTAAATTGGCATGAGCTTACTTTATGTCCTAAGATTAGAGAACAAATTTAATTGAATTGTTGGGTAATTACTGCTTAACAAGGAGTGGATTAATGGCAATGACGTTTTAGATTTGAGCAACGTATAAACACACCATTTGCGTGGGAGCGTATTCGAATGATGCGAAGCAAAGACATGTCTTTTGATTGACAGGGTGAAAACACACTGTCTTCTTTAAGTTTGATTATGACCACGCCTCCATAGGGATTTGTTGCTGATTGGATATGATTTTGAATGACACTGAGAGCCTATGAGTTATCTCCTTCGCCGTCCGCCTAAGATCCCGCTTTTTCATTTTCCCAAGGGGCGGGATGTTAGGCGGTCACTACTGTAATATTTTTCTAAGGGGAGAGGAAAAGATAAGCAACGCCATTTCAGTACCACTGATAAAATTGATATAAAGCAACTCATAGTGCAAAAAACAACTGAAATTTGTACATCACCTACTGCACTAAAATACAGGTGAAGAGCGTTTGAGCATATCTTAAAGCAGGATGAAAACATCCATGCAAATGATCGGTAATAAACAAATCTCTTTCATGATAACTCTACAAAAAGCATCGGCCGTCTGATGATGTGGAATGATTACAGCAGTCAGGCCGAGATATGAAAAGGATCACAGAGAAACAAACGTAAAAAGTGAACAGCTTTGAAGACATCAATAGAATAAGGCAGAAAATATACAGCTGACACTGATGGAATTAGCCGCACGCTTACTGGACAGCCCTTGGCAGAGGTCAAGTAAGTCAATATAGAATTTATCATCATGGATGGAATTGCATATCAAACATAGACTAAATTCTCACTTTCACTCTCACATACATGGACACTTGTAAAAGCACTAAGATATGAGTTCTAGGACAAGGCCCCTTTGTTTTTGTTTGTAATAGGAATATTCAAAATGAGAGAAAAATGAAAGGTTAAAAAGCAAACTTTTTCCAATTTACCTTTCTCCCATCACTGGCATGACAATTCACATTGAGAGACGTCAAAAGCGTCATCAGCTGTTCTTCATTTCCACTTCTGGCTGCTTCTAACAATTCATCTTTTTTGTATTCTCCTAGAAGAATGACATCATGAAACGAATCAGCCCCACCACCACCACAAACACACACATACAGAGAGAGGCAAGGTATTATGTAGCCTATGTGAAATTTTTGAAAATAATTCTATTAAATTCCCTTGCACTCTTGCCTCCACATACATAACGTAGGGTCATGCAATGCATGAACTTTGTTTTTGTAAACAAATAACATTTATACATACATACACACGCTCAGGCACAAACCCGAGATAAACACATACACCCATACAAGGTATCGAGTCCTAATGAAGGTTATCCAATTTTTAAACTAAAACTTAAGTTATCCTGTACTCTGGCCTCCACAGAAGCCTCTACACCATCGGGTTCTACGTGTGCAGTGTGCAAACTGTTTTGGCCATCGTGTCAATAATGGAGCCGGCCGGTTAGTTGGTGGGCCTGTGGGCTACACGTTGACGCATACGTTTTTTCACGTTTGACATACATAGTCACACACATGCATACATACACAAACATATCCATTAGTCTGCATCTCAATCAAGTGAGAGTGTGGAAACTAAGGGTCAGCAGTACAACTGGCACTCAACACAAGTCACAAGAAGACAGAATGCAATACAAATGACCTTCTTTGCCTTTCTCCGCGTTTGTCCGTTTTGGAGTCCATGATTTTTCCATTTAAAACACCTGGTACAAAAATCACCTTACAAGAAGATATACATGGATTAGCCCGGGTGATCAAACTAGAAACCAGATAGACTTCCTATTAGTGCAGAAAAGATTTAAAATTCTGTTAAATCAACAAAAACAATGCCAGGAGCAGACTGTGATAGTGATCATGTGACAGTAGTGTGCAGATTAAAAATAAAACTAAATAAACTGAAAAAGTCCAAACAATCAAACTTTGAAATAGACCTGTTAAAGACCAGGCAGGAGATGAAAGGAAAACTTTGCTGTTAATGTTACGAATAGATTTCAAGTTTTAAAGAACATGACTGAGGCTGAAGAAATGTGGGATAAGATAAAAGAATCAATTAGTGAGGCTATCACAGTAGATATCCCCAAAAGATCTAGAAAAGAACATAAAAAATGGATGACAAATGACATACTGGAATTAATGAAAGAGCGAAGGCAAGCAAAGTCAAATGTAGAAAAGTATAAAATGTTGAATAAAGATATAAAGAGGAAATGCAATGAAGCGAAGGAGAAATGGATAAATGAACAATGCCCAGAAATAGAGAAGAATCAAAACAAAGATAGCAAGTACATGCATACCAAAATCAGAGAATTAAGTAGGAAGAAAGGCTGCTCAAGCTAAGGATGTATCAAATCAAAACAAATTAATGTTTTAATGGATAAACAGGATGTGCTAGAAAGGTGGGCAGGATACATAGAGGAATTGTTTGAAGATGAAAGGAGTGAAAGGCCGATGATAAAGAAAGAAGTAGATGGGTCACATATCCTAAAAGAGGAAGTAGAGCTTGCGATAAAGAAAATGAAATTTAGGAAAGCAACAGGGCCAGAAAATATACTGATTAAAGTTATTGTAACTCTAGAAGATGTAGGAATAGGTGTGACAACAAAGCTCTTAAATGCATTTTTATGACAGGGGAGAAAGCCCAGTAGATTTAATGAAGTCAGTCCTCATAACTCTGCCCAAGTTACCAGGGCCTACAGAACGTGAACTTCACAGAACAACAAGTCTCATGAGACATATAACAAAAATACTACTGCGAGTATTAATGAGAGACTATTGAAATGTTTAAAACCAGAGATATCAAGGACACAGTTTGGCTTTGTTCCAGACAAGGGTACCAAAAACGCCATATTCACCATATTAATGTTAATGGAAAGATGTATCCAGGTACAAACAGATCTGTACGTTTTACTGACTACTCCAGGACTTTCGATAAAGTAAGACATAAAGACTTTCGATAAAGTAAGACATGATGAGCTTTTCAATATCTTACATAATTTAGACATTGATTGCAAAAATGTAAGAATTGTTAGATATCTGTACTGGGACAAAAATACAGCTGTGAGGATTGATGGAGATTTAAAGTGAAGCAAAGAAGATCAAGATAGGAGTCAGACAAGGTTGTGTTATGACACCAGATCTCTTTAATATCTGTAGTGAAATGATTCTTAGAAATTTAGAAGATTGTTCAGGCCTCAAGGTTAATGGAGAAAATATAAACAACATCAGCTAAGCAGGTGATACAGCTCGAATAGCAGCCTCAGAAAAAGATCTCCAAAAACTGTTAGATATCGTAGCCTTGGAAAGTGAACGTAAAGGACTAGTATTAAATGAAAAAAGACGGAATGCATGGTAGTCTCCAAACAATCAGCAAATCCTACTTATAACCTCATAAGTAAAGGAGTGGAAATAAAGCAAGTCCAGAAATTTAAATATCTTGGTTATATAATCACATCAGATGGTAAATGGGACACAGAAATAAAGAGAAGAATTGCATTTGCTAAAGACAGTTTCAATAGACTGAACTCTTTCATGATAAAATAGGAATATCTCAATGAAGACCAAAGTAAGAGCATGAAGAGCTTATGTCTGGTCAGTGCTGTTATATGGGTGTGAATGCTGGAATATTTCAACAGACAGTGGGAAAAGGTTGGATGCAGCGGAAATGTGGTTTTGTAAGGAGGATGCTAAGAATCTCACGGAAAGAAGTGAAAACAAATAATGCAGTACTTGACGAATCAGGTGTAGAAAGATCATTGCTAACAACAATCAGACCAAGACAAATTAATTTTTGTAGGTCATATAAATCGACATAAGGAACTTGAACATCTAGCCCTGACTGGAAAAATTGAGGGTAAAAGAAGCAGGGGCAGGCAGAGAGTGACATATTTAGAGAGCATAAATCACTGGCTGACAAATAAAAAGGAGAAAAACAATAGCATGAACTTCTTGAGATTGTCTGAACAGAGAAGTGAATGGCATGTCATGGTCGCCAATGTCTGCCTCAGACCTGGTACTTGATGAATGAATGAATTATTACGAAGATGCACATTTTAGAGCAAACAAAATACAAAGCTCTAGGCGCTTTACAGTAAAACCCTGTCAAACCTAAAAATGCATTTAACAAGGCATTAAAATACATAAGTAAATGTGTAACAATAATAAGTATACAAGAAATAATCATAATGTGACATGTCATAATATAATAATACTGAACTTAGAAAAAGGGATAAGTGAGCTGTAGGCATGTAAGCTGTAAACTTGGTATGCATTCCTAAAACATGGATTTAAAAGCACTGACTTGATTATTTACAGAGAGCTTATCATCACATAAAGAAGACTGTAAACTAATGGGTTTTTAGTTCATTTTAAAATGTATGCAGCGATTCAGCCTTTTAACTTTTAAAAGGTAACTAAGTCAAAAACATGAGAGCCAGAATAATGAAATGCTCGTTTTCCTCATGTCAGTTTTTCGTTCTACGGATTTTCTGTTGCTGTACCTCAGCGGAAGATAGTGATGAATGTCTGTTCTTTGAGAAAGAGGGAGAGGGGGTGAGGAAGGGAGGAGGAGGGGGAGAAGGAGGAGGAAGAGGGGAAGAAAAGGAGGGAGAGAAGGAGGGGAAGAAGAAGAAGTCTGTGACGAGAAGAGAGCACCTAACTTATGAGTCTAACAATGCCAACTGCCCAAACAGAGTAAGCACATCTTGCTGGAGTTTTCGCCGCATCGTTTTGATGATTTGATTACGCAAAAAGCCCAAGAATCCTGGTGGGAACTTAGTGAACGAGTCATACAGTCATTAATTCCCGCCATTGATCTAAAACAATGGATGAAGAAGAGCGTTCTCAATGGTCCTGCTGTCTGTTACTTAAACGGTAACGAGCCAGATGTCAATATTGGGTGCATAGAATAAATTAAAATGTATCATGAAAAGTTCCACCATCTTGTTGCTAACTTTTTCTCACTCAGCTTTTCTGGAATCTCTAATGTTGCAGTCTTTCATTTCTCTTCTCATCAATTTTCTTTTCTCATCTGCATGAATCAATGCTTCCGTATACTTTTTGTAGTGACGTTGATCAAATTAAATTTACAAACAACACGCCCATTACTCACTAAGCCTACACCTAGCAGCGATTTCACGACTGTCGTCTGAAATTTGAGTCCAGCCGCTAGTGCACTCGCGGCACATTTCTTAACGCGTCCGCTTCGCTTCCGTGTCGCTTTATCGACATCCCACTCAAGCGGGATTCACACTTCACCTCTTATGAAGGCCACTATTAGGTGAACTCCTCCGTTGATACTGGACCGATTTTTAGTGGGTTTTGTCCTAAATTCATCAGAAAAAATCTCGCGTGCCATGTTGCCTTTCATTTTACCCGTATTGAGCTCAAATATGTTCAGTGTTCAAAATACATTGTTTACTTCGGTTAAAAACCGACAATTTGAGCTTTAAACATGGCCGACAAAACGAAAGTGAATGGCCGGAGATGAATTGAGATTCGACTCCGTACCGTACGCTAGATCTAGGCCCTATTGAACGTCTGTTTGGTCCATCAAATAGACCTCGAATCTAGATCTAGGTAATAGATCTACAGACCAAGAATCATCTAGATCTACATCTAGATCTACATCTACATCTAAACCACGGGCAAGGCCGTGTATAGGCCTACCAGCTAGTATGAAAGCCGAGTTTGGGCCGACTAGGAACGCAAAAGGCTCATTGTCCACAGCACCAACGAACACCATATTTGACAGGTGTGTTTGAAATGCCTTGAGAGGTGCCCGAACGGTTTTGGTTTGTTTTTCAATCAGTTTTTGAATGCATTGAAAATTGTTTGTTCCATCTTACTCTCGCTCGACCGCTCCATCTCAGACTCCATTTTTCATTCATCTTCCTTTGGGAAGCAATGATGGAGTATCTAGGCTTGTTTATACATAAAATCTATACGAATCAAAAGCATACGCCGACAACGCTTCTCGTCGCTTCGGCGACTTACAGGCGCCTACTCTGTCTGGACCCATACTCTCCACAGAAGAATGGATACTAAGAGAAGTGAGGAAAACCGCAAAAAGTCTCCAAATTCCACAGACCCCAGCCAATGATCCTGAGATTCAAGTCAGTGACTTTAATTGTAGACGAAAACTCATTCACGTCTTATATTAAAGTTTTAGAAAAGGACAATAATCGTCCAAAGTTCCCCAGGGAGAGGCTCAGACTGATCACTGAA
>JAOWAY010427797.1:0-13983 GCA_028565895.1 Goniobranchus geometricus | reverse complement strand
GAAGAAGAAGAAGAAGAAGAAGAAGAAGAAGAAGAAGAAGAAGAAGAAGAAGAAGAAGAAGAAGAAGCAGCAGCAGCAGCAGAAGAAGAAGAAGAAGAAGAAGAAGAAGAAGAAGAAGGACTAGAACAACAACTAATTTTCAGAGGATTAAATGCCATAATCTTGCAAAGCACTTTTTCCACAATTGTGTATAAGAAATAAAGTCTATCGATTTCTGGTATAAATCTTTTCAGTGAGCATTTATTTGCACAATTAAAAAAAGGGAATACTTTGCATAAATCTTAAAGTGCATTTCAACTTCTGTATCTTTCATACACCCTTTCAATCCAATACCTCCAGTCTTCTCTTCTATCAGTAATGATATAAGCCTGCTTCCTATTTACCTTTCACCGTTCTCAGAGGTAAATCTTTCACACCTTAAAGAGCTTTACACTCCAATAGCGGGCAATAAATTCTTCCTCCGATCTATGACTGGTGAAGGGATAGCATAATCATTGTTCATTCATGTTCCAAGCCAGGAATGCTTCCTACAGGAAGACAGACAGATTTCTATGGATAACAAGATCAATTTAAAGGTACAAAGTCATGATACACATCCTGATATTCCATCCTTGTAACATCCATTTCTAGTGAGGAAAAAAAAAAATGCAATCAACCTGGTTAATTTCAGCACAATTACTGTAAAAATCTCAGTTAGGTGAACACTGTGGCTAAAAGATGTTTGTGGTAACTGTACAAAAGTTATTTGTTAAAGCGTTAAAACTTCACGTTGAAAGATCTAATATCAATACTCAGAAGTGACTTCCACAAAACAAAGTATTCATATTGTTACAGTATAAACGGATCAGATTGACAGATCTAATGTTTATACTCAGAAGTGACTTCCACAAAACAATTTTTCACATTGTTACAGTATAAACGGATCAAATTGATAGCTCTAATGTTTATACTCAGAAGTGACTTCCACAAAACAATTTTTCACATTGTTACAGTATAAACGGATCAAATGATAGATCTAATGTTTATACTCAGAAATGGCTTCACCAAAAACAAAATATTCACCTTGTTACAGTATAAACGGATCAAATTGATAGATCTAATGTTCATACTCAGAAGTGGCTTCCACAAAACAAAGTATTCATGTTGTTACAATAAAAACTAACCAAATTTATAGAACTCATGTATGTTATGAGAAGACAAACTTTTCATGTCATTACAGTATAAAACTTATACTTTTATAGTTCGGAAAACAACCTTTTCAGTTTTACATTATACCCCAGTCAAATTGAGGGATCCAATAATGCACTCTATGCCGAGATGTGATCTAGATCTAACAGGTATAGCAGATCGTATTACAAATAACAGCGTATACACACAGATGGAGTTGTTCTTACGACTCAGAATGACAGCTGTGTTCACACACAAAAAAATTGGTCATATGGGTAGTTTTGCTTTTAATGATCAAGAATACGATGATTGTGAGACACCATCATTTAAAAAGCGCTTTATACATGGAGTCTCGAATACTTTGAAATTAAATAGTAACACTCCTTGTTAATGTATACATTTCTTGTTTAAAAAAAGCATGAAATGATTATACCACACCTCAGTAAACCTATATGCCTATGAGCTTTAAACAAATGCAAATGGTGGCCATTCGATTAAATGGATTTCACTTCATGATGATGATGAGGAGGAGGAGGATGAAGATTATGTGGTGAAAATGAAAGAAAACGATGAAAGGGATGTGGAGGAAGAGGAGTAGATGTACCCTAATAGCCATTGTGTTGCATTGTAGTGATGCTGAAAGATGAAAAGAGTCTATTAAAAGAAGCAAAACGTGCTGAGGAAACATCAATGAGAAAACAGCTGTCGTGTAGCAATTTTCTAACAGAATGTATTACTTGTATAGTTTTTCAGTATATAATAATATCCTTGATTTGAATCATAAAGTACACAATGTTTACGATGATAATTATGGTATCAATATAGTACAATGGCAAATCCTCCCATCATTGTTAATCTCCTCACTTTTTGTAAGCAGAAAAGGGGGGGGGGGTGTCAATGTATTGCCTGTTTGAGTACACCCTTTTTGTTTTGCCGTTTGTAGACTGCATTTATAATTTGTGCCCCATTGGTAAATAACATTATAAACAACAAAACAAAACAAAATCCTTTGTTTTTGATGAAAAGGCATTTCTGCTCTAATCTTGCCTTAATTTTGGGGCGCTGATTCCGAATCTGCAATCATAATTTTTGTTACAGTCATTTCCTAATTTGATTTGGTCAGTTAAATGTCTGCCCTGTCAAACGGCTATGACTGGAAATGTCAGCCAACGCTTGCCAAGATGATGCGTCATGGTGAGCGATGATCACCGTTGGCCAACAGTCGACGGAATTTTATTGTCACGGTAAAAGCAAAAAGTTGTTTGAACGGTTTAAAAGATGTCAGAATGACAAATTAAGTCTGGTGGGAACAACAAAATATGAAAAAGAGAGATTGTGTGCATTCTGTAGTTGGATTGATGTCATTCTAACACTGTTATTAGAATGACTCCCTTGATGTGAACGCGCTGTGAGGGAGCAGAAGGCTATGCATAATGCCATCAGTGAGCTAATAAAAGAGTAAGCAGCGATGCTGTGCTTCCTCATTTTATCAATTCTGACACTCACATTTAGGATTTTATTGGATTTTATCAAGATTAAACGACACACAATAAGTTTCCTTGCGTTCTGGATTTGTTTCATAGCTTTAAGACCAATGCAACGTCTTTGTGAAATTTATGATTTTAATTTAGAACAAAACCAGTGGGCGTGAGACTTCGAGACATGGCATGTGTGCCGTTTGGTCCAAGAATTACAGTCAGCTTTTTTCATTCATAGAATTCCTTCGCCTTGATGTGTTGGATAGTAGGTCTGATTAGACAATTAAAATCCATCCTAAAATGGATGAAAGCTACAAAAATGATGGGGTTTTTTCTTTCTTTTTTTTTTGCTTTTATTTGTGCCTTCCATCTGTTCTTTTATTCTATTGTATAATTATTTGTTTAAAAAAAAGCTTCCTCTTGACTATACTACCAAATTGTAATACGTATCATAATTTTACAAAAGTCCTACAAATTTTGGGGGCATGTCATGGGTGAAAGTTTGCTGGCTGTGGCCGGCACCATCTCCATTATTGAGCTTTTCTGGCCGATCATCGAATTATGGCCTGCCTACCGGCTGGATATAATATAACCCGTTCTGTTACTAAAAGCCGCCCGTACTAGATCTAAGTATTTTGCTTATCCCGGTCAGTCCCACGAATAGCTCTATGATCAGTGTGAATAAGCGGGGTGTGATTTTGATGAGTTTACTTCGTCCGTGTGACGTCGATAGCGCTCGCCAATCTCAGCAAGATGGGCGGTGGACAGCCCTATGCTAGGACTACGCCTATAGGCCTAATAGATCTCTTTTACCTCGCGGGTACTCATTCATCCGCTGATTGTTTCGTGACGTCATTGGTCAAGCGAGAAAGAAAGAAAGCTGAGGAATGAATGACAGTGTGAGAGCTCCTTCCTCAAATCTGTAAAATAATGTTGGAATATCCTGTGTATGATCACTACTGGTTCCGTCATCAAATTAGGCAATGTGGGCAATGAATTTGTTAACTGTAATTACTACTTTGGAGGAACATTTATGAAGTCAAAGTCATGAACCAACAACGTTGTTCTTGAGCTACAATGGATAAAAAACACTCATGGTATGTTGAAGTAAACAATATGACAATGCATTCTGGTAACAAGTACCAATTAGTTATTTCAGGTTCAGGTTTCTTAACGCACCACAGCAATAGTTGCAGGCCAATGAAAAATTTGTCCAATATTTTCAGGCCAAGTGGCCTGTGGCAACTTTCACCCATGGGACATGTCCAGTTTAGTAGAGCAAATAGTTTGTACACAGAAAGATGTTGAAAATACAGCATGGGGATTATTGGGATGTGTAGTTTGGGGTTTGACAGCTGTTGTTGTTCATTTAGTTCTTTCTGTTGGTTTTTTCCCCGTTTTTTTGACAAATTGTGTGTTCTGCCTCGCTACCTTTTATTATTATAAGTATTTGAAATTATTTTGTTTGCTTTTTTCTTTCACAATTTCTTTTCGTATCAAAAATCTTACAGCTCCAATTATCTACTCAACACATGCGCAATGATATAGAAACATGGCAAGAGGAGCAGAGGTTCCGTACCATGATGGAGAGGAGGAATTGTGAGGATCTTCGGCAGCAGCCACGAGAGGTGGAACTGGAATGAGAGGACATGTCCTGTACTTCTTCCTGTCCTCCCTCTACTTCTTCCTGTCCTCCTTCTACTTCTACCTGTCCTCCCTCTACTTCTTCCTGTCCTCCTTCTACTTCTTCCTGTCCTCTCTCTACTTCCTCCTGTCCTCCCTCTACTTCTTCCCGTGCTCCCTCTACTTCTTCCCGTGCTCCCTCTACGTCTTCCCGTGCTCCCTCTACTTCTTCTCGTCCTCCCTCTACTTCTTTCCGTCCTCCCTCTACTTCTTCCTATCCTCCTACTTCTTCCTGTCTTCGTCCTCCTCCTCCTCCTCCTTCTTCTTCTTCTTCGTCCTCTTCTGTCGACATCGGCCTCTTCCTCGCTTAAAGCTTCCGCCTATGCCATCTTCTTCCTCTATCTCCTCAAGTCCAGATCATCTTCTTTTTCCTCGTCTTCATCGGCTTATCATGCCTCAGTGGAGTATTCTTCTACCGGTTAAAAAGTAAACACCAGCATATAAACATGACTATTAATACATGTGGTGCCTAAGCTCAAAAGTAAACACCAGCATATAAATACGACTACTAATATATGAGGTGCTTGGGACAAAAAGTAAACACCAGCATATAAATATGGCTACTGATATTTGAGTTGCCTGAGCTGAACAGTAAACACCAGGATATAAATACAGCTGCCGATATATGAGGTGATTGGGACAAAAAGTAAACACCAGCATATAAATATGGCTACTGATACATGAGGTGCTTGTGTAAAAAAGTAAACACCAACATATAAATACCACTACTGATATATGAGGTGCCTGGGACCAAAAGTAAACACCAGCATATAAATACCACTACTGATATATGAGGTGCCTGGGACCAAAAGTAAACACCAGTATATAAATACCACTACCGATATGTGGTGCTTGCCATGAAAAGTAAACACCTACATATGAATATGACTACTGGTATATTATTTTGGAGCTTGCCAAGAAAAGTTAACCCCAGCATAAAAATCCTGAAACTCAGACGTGAAAATTCAATAACAAAGACTAAGAAAATGTTGAAGCCTATCGTGTATGAAAATGTGTACCATTTATTACGGAATTTAAGCTGGCCGATGTTTAACATGGCAATTGGAACGGCAGTGGGGGTGGAGGGGAAGTCTACATTTTTCATTTCAGCCTCACATGCCCATCACAGCTGTCGATATATCATATAGGGAAAAGTTGTTCCAGAACCCGCCTCCACCTTAAAGCTCCTCCGCTGAAATATCCATACAGACGGACATTTTTAAGTCGTCATCAGGTGAAAGTCAAAATCAACAGAGAAGCCCAAGGGGAAGGGGGCAAAAGAGTAGAGAAGAAAAAGGGAAGGAGAAAGAAGAGGAGGAGGAGGAAGAGGAGAAAGAGGAGGAAGAGGAAGAGAAGAAGGAGGAAGAGGAGAAAGAGGAGGACGAGGAGAAAGAGGTGGAAGAGTGGGAGGACAATGATGAGAGGGAAAAGCAGAAGGAAAAGGAGGCAGGTGAGGAGGAGGAGGAGGAGGAGGAGGAGGAAAAGGAGAAAGAGAAAAAATGAGGAGGATGAGGGGGTGGAGGAGAAGAAGGAAGAAGAGAAGAAAAAGGAGGAAAAGGAGAAGGAACAGGAGGAAAGGAAGGAAGGAGGAGAAGATGAAAAAAAAATCAGAATGAACCTGTTCTTTGTTCTGGCTCCATTTTTTGGAAATGATGGACAAATATATGCAAAGTTTTTGTTTGTTCTATCTCCATTTTAGGAAATCATGGACAAATCTATACAAAGTTTTTGTGCTGTCCCCATTTTTGAAAAGCATGGACAAATCTATATAAAGTTTTTGTTTGTCCTAGCTCCATTTTAGGAAATCATGGACAAATCTATACAAAGTTTTTATGCTATATCCATTTTAGGAAATCATGGACAAATCTATACAAAGTTTTTGTTTGTTCTATCTCCATTTTTGGAAATGATGGACAAATCTATACAAAGTTTTGGTTTCTATTATCTCCATTTTTGGAAATGATGGACAAATCTATACAAAGTTTTTGTTTGTTCTAGCTCGATTTTTGGAAATCATGGACAAATCTATACAGAGTTGTTTTTTTTTCTATCTCCATTTTTGGAAATCATGGACAAATCTAAGGGTGTGTGTGAAAGCTATTCAATGACGTCGTCAATCCCAATCAAAAGTATATCACGCCCCTTGATTGCTCAATTCCCAGATCGGTACATTCTTTCTCCACGTATTTCCTGATAATATCAGATGTTTGTTTTATCTCCATCTAAGCCAGTCAAAACCACCTGGTTTGAAATGGCATTTGACTAGGCTTCCTTTATATCAATGCATAGGATACAGTTCCAGTTCCTTCGTACTGGCCGTTGACTAATCATATCACAGAATCTTTTACTTCGTCACTCCTCACTCACAACCAAAATCACAACCTTGAAGTCAGTTTGATGAACCAGAGTTCAATGATGATAATTTCAGTGACATTTGAGCCCGACTGAAAGTATACTTTTACTTTACTTTTGGTGACATTTCAGCCTGACTGTAAGTATACTTTTGGTGACATTTCAGCCCGACTTAAGTATACTCTTACTTTAACAGTAACTTCTGGTGATATTTCGGCCGGACTTTATACTTTTACTTTATTTTTTGGTGAAATTTCAGCCCGACTGTAAGTATACTCTTACTTTACTTTTGGTGATATTTCAGCCCGACGAAGTATACTCTTACTTTACTTTAGGTGACATTTCAGCCCGCCTGTAAGTTTACTCTTACTTTACTTTTGGTGACATTTCAGCCGACTGTAAATATACTCTTACTTTACTTTTGGTGCCATTTCCGCCCAATGTAGGTTTACTCTTACTTTACTTTTGGTGACATTTCAGCCCGCCTCAGTTTACTTTCACTTAACCTTGAATGACATTTCATATTGCATTGTTCTTATGCATGTCAAGTATTGGTAAGCCACTCAAATCACAAGTTTATTGCTATACTGCTAAGAATGAGCTTTTACATTATTTTGTTTCATTTCCATTCAGTTTGAATGGGTCGATAGTAACCTGTAAGCCTCTCTCATCTGTGTTCTTGTGTGTACGCGACCAAATCCAAACACAACAGGAGAAATTTTGATCGAATTGATTTGATTTCGGGTTTTCATTTGCTTCGTGGCCTTTAGTTTGCCTGGAAGAGATTCAGCTCTGCTCTCCTATTTGTACCGTAGAAGTAATAGCAGCAGCAGCAGTGGTAGTAATACTAGTTGTAGATTTTGTGTAAATGGCAGTTGGTAGAACGACAGTGGACCCTGTAAGATAACAATGTGTACGAATTCCCTGTGTTAATGTACTGCTATTGATAGCTTCCATGAGGGATCCCCAATTGACCTAAATGTACTTAATTTCAGCAGGTCTAACAGTGCGGCTGCTAAGTTCAATCAGAGTAACGGTTGTCTTAAACATTGGTTAAAACCCTAACAGAAATTTTCTATCGGACTTCCATGACGAATAGTTAACAGCCTTGTCGCAATATAGTGCCCCGACTGTCGCCTGTGCCGATTTTCTGATCTGCCGCTTATTTCTATCCTGATCTATGCTAGTGAGGCAATCAAGGTCTTCTTTTGATTGCAGTATCATCGGAGTTGTTACGCGAGAAAGATCTTTGTCGATCACAATTGGTCGAGTTGTTAATCTTGTGGCCATGTGAGCTGGTTTCTGAGAATGTGTCCCAACAGGCGCCATCAAGCTTCCAGGATTTGAAGTGAAAATGGTTTTTCTTCCCATCCCTCTTATATTGATTTATCTGATATTTTTACCAGATATCTGATGTTTAATTGTTTTCTTAACGGTTTCGGGTGAAATGCGCGCAACCTCTCTTCGTCACTTTGTGTCGGGTCCAGCTACCACAATTATACCGCCGCTTCTGTCTATTTCTTCCTCATCTCCAATCAATGAATCCACTGTTTTTGGTCCTCTTCCAGTTGTCTCGGATCTGAAGAGTTGCACGCTTTTTTGACTTGTCTACTTTCAACAGACGTTTACGCAGTGCTGCTTGTATTTCATCTACATTTACTTTGCTTGGCATATCAATAAATTCAAAGCCCTCAGCTTCAATGACTTCTTTCATGAGATTAAATATCTCAGTAATAGTTTTGTCTAAAAGTGGTGTGCCATTTTTACATAGCTCTGCATTTATTTTCTCTTTTCCGGGTGCCTTGTTACTCAAGCTGTTGAAGCCTTTTCTCACTTCCTGTGCTGAGTGCTATCGGCCGACTGAGTGGTTTGGCCTTTCTTTTAAACAGACTTATTTGAGTTTGTCCATGCAAGTAAGTCAGAAACTGGGACAGGATGTTTCTAGCTTTATTTGACAAGAATGAGTGTCTCCCGTCTCTTCTAAATATCTATGGACTTAAATGTTTAGAGACTTACAGGGACGATTTATAGAAGAGGTGGGGGCCACTTACTCTGGTCATAAAAAGCCAAAAACTTTCTGATCCAATTTATGACTCAGGCGTTTAGAGACTTACAGGGACGAATTGTATCTTGGTCTTGGAATTTAAGTTGAAAATGATCAGAGACTATGACAAGGATCTCATTAAGGGCTGTAGCTAGCTTTCCGTCAGCGTCCTCTACTTCCAGGTATTCACATGGTTTCTGGTACTGGTACAGCTGTTTTGTTGCCTTGAATATAGCATGGTCTGTCTTTGCATTGTGTAGTTCTTCCACTTCTCTTTCAATAACTTCATTTTTCAGTTCCAGCGCTCTTTTACCTGTGTGTATGTAACATTTCATTTCTCTTTTTAATGACTTCTTTTCTTCATCTTTTGATTCTTATCAGGGTATTCTGTTGAAAGGATAGTCTAGCCATTTCCCGATCCAGTGTGTGGTTCTTTCTGTTCTACAGCAATCCATTCACATTTCTGTGGCCGACTCTGATCGCTGTATGAACAAATTTCCATTTCTCTTCTGTACTTTTTTTCAGTTCTGTTCAACTCTGCCACTTTTGTATTAAGAGTGCGTTGCTATTTTGCCAGGCCGTCTCAGCTATTTACTATGCTGGATAAATTTGTTTGTTCCCTGGCTTGGTGAAATTTCTTGACGGTACATTAGTCTGTTATTTGTCTGCCAATGTACCTCCTGACATTTATCATTATGTTTGTGTCGTTTTGGACAATGGATGAAATCAATCTGATTGTAGATAATCTTTTCTGTGTTTTTGTCTCATTTGTCCATGCCAAGTTGTTATGTCTAGATGAATGGTTCAAGGCAGTGTTAGTGATTAATAATTGCCTCTATTAGACGTTCCCCGTTTTCATTTCTGTTAGCTTTTGAATGACTCTTAATGCATTGAGTGGTTGGGCTGTAAATGATTATTGTTAAAATGGGTCTTAACTTTCTTGTTGTTGTAAATATAAGTATCTGTTTTTAATTGAATCACACTTCTTCTGTCTGATATTTTCCATGTTCTATGAATTCTATGAATATCATCCATGTTTTGTTGTTCTTACAAAACCGCTTCCACAGAATGGAGATTGTGATAGGAGGCACAGAAGCCCCTTTCACCAATGTTTACAGCTATTCCATTGGGAATCGTTGTTTCCTGTACCCTCAGCACATCAATGTCCTATAATTTCACATCATCTGTCACTGGTCCCTTACAGATTCCACTATTTCATTATCTTACATTTAATGTGGCAATGTTGACATTCAGTTGCATTGCAGTGAAGACATGAAAATTGGAGGCAATTCACGAGAGGCTCAGTGTCTGTGTGTCAACAATTGTTGGCCAGACTGATACGGCTGTGTTGTGATCTCTCTATATCTCTCTTTCTGTTGTAGAATGCAGTTAGTGCTCCAGACGTATAGAGTAGGTTAGAGTAGTTTAGATTTAGTAGCGTGTGTAAGGAGCCATATCCCTGTAGCATCTTCTTTATCAAAATATTAAAACGTATTCAACTCTTTGCCTCTTTCTTTCAGCTAATTAAGTGGTATGAAAGTTCCTTTTCTTCCCTGTCTTTATTGTGTCATGGATATAGAAAAGCCATGACATACTAGCGCCCAATAAGTGTTCTTTTCTGGACATGTGAATTTAATATTCACCCATCTTCTTTCAGTCCAGATCGTTTATTTCTTCTTTAATATTTCATTGGCCTGACGCCTTTTTAAACGTACAATTTTGCTTCTGGATGGTGTGAATTTATTATGCACTTCTCTCCTTTAAGTCCAGAGCTTTATTTTTTTTTCTTGAACGTCAGTGTGTTGTTACATAGCCTATCTTATTTCGAGTGCTTTAGTTTGACTGGCGCGAAGTGCTGACCTACTTAGGTTAGTCTTTAACCTATTCTCTGTGTGTAGCAGCGCGTGAGGTGTAATTAGTGTTATTGCTGTAGAATCCTTGTGAATATTTCTGATGTTGATAAATATAAGAAATGTTTCTATTTGAAGGATAATGTTTTGATGAGAAAGTATATGCCATTTTCTTCTCATCTTGATGATGCTCATCTTGTTGTGACTCAAATTGTTCTTCCTTCAAATATTAGATCTGAGGTTATTAAGCTAGCTCATGACAATTCACATTTTGGCATTAGACGCACACTAGCTTATATTAATAAGTCATTTTTCTGGCCCAAATTGAAAGCAGATGTTACCTCTTACGTCAGATCATGTCATTCATGTCAGGTTAGTAAGAAGAGTCATACACCTAAGTTTGCTCATAAAACCTATAACTATTCATGGTGAATCATTTTCTAGACTTATAATCGATTGTGTTGGTCCTTTACCCACGTCTAAGTCTAACAATATTTATATCTTTACAATCATGTGTTCGGTTACCATATTTGTTGAAGGTTTTCCTTTGAGAAATATTAGAACCAAAACAATTTTAAAATGCCTTCATAAGTTTTTTACCATGTTTGGTATACCGGAAATATATCAAGTGACCAAGGTAGCAATTTTACCTCTGATTCCTTAAAGAAAGCTCTTCAAGCATTGGGAATTAAGCATGCTTTATCCACGGTTTATTATCCAGAAAAACAGGCAGCTTTTTTAGAGAGATTTCATAGGACTTTAAAAGAACTTCTTCGTTCTTTTTGTTTATCAAATGAACGAGATTGGGATGAGAATTTACCTCAAGTTCTTTTTGTGACAAGATTGATGCAAAATGAATCTACAGGGTTTGCTCCCTTTGATCTTTTGTTTGGACATCATGTCAGAGATCCTTAAGAATTAATTGAGCATAAATTTAGGCAGTCCAGTCAAAAGCTACCAAATTGCTTACAACATGTTTTACATTTCCAAACCAGATTGTGTGAATTGAATACCAAAGCAAAGGAAAATTTGAACATTGCACAAACTAAATCTTCTAAAATTCGTGCTTTTGAGGAAGGAGACAAAGTCTTAGTTTATTTACCTATCCATCATCATCCTTTTCAGGCTCTATTGTGTGGACCTTATGAAGTGTCGAAAAAGATTAGTCCTAGGATATATCTTGTTTCCACTAATGATAAGAAAAAGAAAAAAGTTATTTCATATTAACTTGTTAAGAAAGTATTTTCCTAGGGAGTCTGTTTCAATTCTAAATCAAATGAGCTCTGTCTTCGACCAAAATGATAATCATACTAAAAGTGGTGGTGATCCTCCATTATATGTTGTCTCGTCTATTTGTTCTTCCCCTGCTAGGAAACTTTGGATGGCAAAGCTGGACAACATCAACACGGATGAGGATCATTTGTTGGGACATATTGCTCCTCCAAATGGAAGGACATCGTCAAACTCTTAGAAACCTACACCACGGTGTGTGCAGAAGATCTGCCTGTGTCGCATCTGCCTGAATACAGAATCCTTTTGCTCAACAACAAACCAGTTCAACAACCGCCTTATTGTCTGTCTCTGGACAAGAAATTATTGCTTCAACAGACGGTAAATAAACTGTTAGAAAAAGATATATCTGAATCTCAGAGCCATTATTCGTCGAGTGCTTTTCGTCTTCCTAAAGCAAATGGTGATTGGAGACGTGGTCGATTATCTTCGCCTTAATGACATCTCAGTTGTGGAAAGATTTCCTCTTCCGCGTATTGATGACAGCATTGATCAGGTTTCGTCAGCAACATTTATAACTACTTTGGACCTTAAACAAGGCTATCATCAAGTAGCACAGAATCCTGACTCGCGACATCTTACAGCCTTCATCACGCCCTTCGGACTTTACGAGTACAAAAGGATCCCGTTCAGATTGGTGGGGGCTCCCGCAGCTTTTCAAAGACGTATGCAAAATATTTTAAGAGGCTTGGAGATCTTTTCCTTGGTTTATATTGACGACATAGTCATTTACAGTGCAACGTGGCAAGATCATTTTCACCACCTTCGTACAGTTTTCGCTAGGTTGAAAGAGTTTAACATTCAGATAAACATTGATAAACTTATTGCCAGAAACTGTGTTAAGTATCTTGGATTCAACATGGGAAGTGGATAAGTCTCCATCGTACAAGCCAAGTTACAGCCAATTTTAGAGATCCCACCCCTTAGAAACAGACGAGAGCTGATGCGTCTTCTGGAAATGCTTTCTTATTATAGGAAATTTTGTCCTAATTTTTACTCTTTGGCAGCCCCCCTAACTAATTTGCTAAAGAAAGGCATACCTTCTGTTTGGGATAGTGTTTGTCAAAATTCTTTTCTTTCCCTCAAAGCTATTCTAGAGGACGCACCAGTATTGAAATCACCTGACTTTGAAAAAATGTTTATTTTCATTGACGCGAGTTCTACAGGTGCAGGTGGACTGTTAGCTCAGAAATATGAGGATGATCTTTTTCATCCTGTAGCCTACTACTCAAGATAACTTAACAAGGCTCAAATAAAATACTCCACTATTGAGCGCGAGTGTTTAGCCTTAGTTTTGACTGTAGATCACTTTCGAGTATACTTAGCGCCTGCGCGGTTTACTGTTTTCAGTGACCTCAATCCTTTGGTATTTTTAAAAAGCATGAAGAATACCAATCATCGTTTGACAAGATGGTTTTTGCAGTTTCAGCCTTTTGTATTCTTGATTGAGCATATTTCTGGAAGTCGAAATAAGTTGGCTGATGCTTTATCGCGTCTTTATGAAAATATTGTTTGCACCATTTCTCTGTGAAATTGTATTCCTTTGTATTTGCATGAAACTTCAATTTATGTTGTTCGGGATTGGCTTCGATACGGCTTTGAACATATTTATAATTTGTTTTAGCCATTTATGTGCCTTTTCCACTTGCTATTTTAGTGTAAGCCTGGTTAATTGGTTGGTTCAATTATCTTATACATACACTTCCTTTAATGGGGGGAGGACTGTTGTGATCTCTCTATATATCTCTCTCCCGCTCTTTTCCTCTCAGTCTCTCTCTTTCTCGCTCGCCTCGTCTGTTATCAAGGGTTTCCTGGCAACTAGATATATACTCACAGGAACCAATCAAATTAAGTAACTATTTTAACTAAAGTTGAATTGTGTTCCAGTATTTTCTACCGTGAGAGTTTTGGGAGATTTGGGGAGTCTTGTCTTGAAGTGCGTTCGGGTAACATGGTAGGTTAGGACTCTTAGGTGAGTGTTGTGTTCTCTTACTTCAGTTGAGTGCGGACATTAGGCATGTGAAGTTTGTTAGAGTTATAATTGGATTCCCGGTCTTGTGGAAGCTAGCATGTTGGTGTGAGTAGAGTGTGTAAGTATCTGTTGTGCTCTGTTGTAGAA
>JAOWAY010427686.1:0-13988 GCA_028565895.1 Goniobranchus geometricus | reverse complement strand
GGGGGGCTGGGGGGGGGAGGCGAGGAAAGCGTGCTGAACACCCGAGGTATCTACCAAAGTCAAGACGTGAGTGGTGGAGGCAAGGACCCCTACGCAGTCGACATCAAGAGACAGCCGCCGGACGAAAATCCTCCCAAACCCAAGACGGTTGGGAGTGGGAAGGCGTTCGTTCACCAACCAAGGGCGGAACTAAACAACTGACGAGAAACCTACGGAACCCATGATGAGGGTGGGAGCGGAAAGAACTGGTCTCCCAAACCATCTCGGAGCTTTAGTCCAAGCTTACAACAGTCAACGGTCCAAATCGAGGATGGGAAAGGTAGGGCCCCACTCAACGTCCGTCAAAGGGCCATACCAACCCTTACCGAACCCAAAACGAGGGTGGGGAAGGAAGGGATTAGAGAATTCACCATTCACCGTCCAAAAGCCCCCTGGAAACAATATCAAGAGACACAAACCTGATTCACCTCGCTATATAAATGTCTCAGTATATCTTTAGCTAGGTAAACTAGGCCGAAATTCTTCTTTATATCCACACCTTCATAAAAAAAAAAAATCAAATAAAGAAGAAGGTCAATGTGCTGGCTAAGAGGAAAAAGACAGAACAGATGCAACAGAATTATGAAAAGGCTTGGGAATAAAGAAGGCAAAAGGCTTAGGACATGAATAATCTTCGGCTCTTATTTATCATCTAAAGCTGAGTTTGGACCAACTTGGAACACAAAAGGCTTTTTTTCTTCTTCTTCTTCTTCTTCACACCACCCACGACCACGATTTCGGCTAATGTGTTTTTCATGCCTTCAAGAGTGGAAGAATTGTTTGGGTTTTGTATTTCAATCGGTTTGGGAATTTATTGAGAATTGTTATTTGTTTCATTACACTGTCACTCGACCGCTCAATTCCAGCCTCCATTTTAATTCACCTTCCTACGGGGGCTAAAGTAATGCCTTACCGATGCTTGTCTATTATATAAAGGTGAGTTGGCGCCAACTTGAAACGCAAAAGGCATCTTATCCACAGCACCTACGACCATATTTGGCAGATGTGTTTGAAATGCTTCCAAAGCTACACGAACTACGTTGATTTTGTATTTCAGGTGGTTTTTGGATCTATTGAAAATTCTTTTTTTGTTCCATTACACTTTTGCACGACCGATCTGATTCAGTCTCCATCTTTAATTCACCTTTCTTTGGGGCTAAAATAACATCGTGTCGATGCTTGTTAATTTGATAACTTGGCTACACGCGCAACATAAAGAAAAACACATACAATCTGCGTACTTGATCAGTCGTCTCACTTCCGGAGTTTGTAGAGTATGATTACAATGAAGCATCCGGACGTATTTTCGGTTCCGCTCCCTTATACATTATGTACACTATAACGACTAGACAGTCCCAATGACCCAGGGTATACCAGTAATCTAAGGTTGTTTCTAAAAAATAAAAAAACAAGCAAAAAAAACCCAAAAAAAACAAAACAAAACAAAACTAGACCATATCATCATACATAAACATGCTGTAATTTTCAAGGGGTATGGTAAACCTAAACATTTTTATAGCAATTAAAATCTCCTCACCAGGACCTCTAATTTCTGAAACCGACAAAACAAACTGATTGGGCTTTCATGAGTTGTTTTTGTTTTTTTCTTTTGTAATCAAGTTTTATTATTATTCTTTTTTTAGATGGCTAATACCTGACAACAGCGATGTGTAATTTAGAAATGAGTTGCTTTGCATTGTCAAAGGAGAAAATATTTTCTATCATGAAAAATAATCACCAACACCAAATGCGACCCCTCCCGTTCCAAACACAAAGTATCTGCATTAAATAGGTTCCCATGCCCCTAATTCATTGAAGGCTATCATTTTATTTCAAACATGAATCTACTAACTCTGAAACAGAGTCATAAGTTTATCTTTATCAATCACACTATCCAAGTTATTCTCCAAAAACCTTATGAGTAGCCGTAAATTTTTTATTTTATCACTCAAATCATTAATAAGTTTTCTTAAAAATTCATAACTCAACCTTGCATATGAATTACTTTTAGATTCATCTGACAAAATGTGTGCAATGTTGTGGGTTCTTATTAACACCTTCCTATATTTCAATGTCAGTTTTTGTAAAAGGAATTTGCTGCGGTTGAGGTTATTCTTTATACAGGGCTTGGTACATACATCTGATGCTAAGTGAAGTCGAGTGTCGTAAGTTGAGTGGCTCAAAACAAACTGTATGAGATTGATGAGAGACTTGTCCTTTGTTGATGGGAACATGATACTATCTGGTTTCCTGAAAGTACAGGGAAGGTGAGGCATTAAAATCTTAATGTCAAATTGGTGGTTTTGATGCTATGACTGATTACCTGTGAACCATGAACTGAGTAGTTTTTATTTTACTTCAAGAGAAAGGGTATGGGGAGAGTAAAAGATGTGAGACAAACAGCGAAAGGGATGAGGCAGAGAGGATTAGACAGAGAGACAGCGAAGCGGCACATTTGTTGAGTTGGGAACAGTGATTCTGGGTGATTTTTTTTTTTAATTTAAGGTCAGGGGTCCCTGTGGAGTTGGACTAGGGTAGGACTATTCTGAGTTTGGATCAGCAGCTGTAGAAGGAGTTAGAGAGAAGGAAGTGCAGACTCAAACTTAACCAAGAGGTCAGTGATCGACTAGATATCTAGATCTAGTGCATTAGACTTTAGACTACAAAATTCAAGCATCTTATTGTCTGAGCATAAAATATCTGGTTAAATTTTTATTATTATTATCTTTTTTAATTTATAGAGTCACATGTCAAACAATAACTTTTAGGCACCTTTGTTAATGAGGTGTGCAAGAACACTATATTTTTCACTATGATCAAGGTAAATTCACATAATCTAGTACCCAGCCTGTTTCTTGACATTTACATCAAATGAGTAGTCTTTGAACACAACTTAATTAATTCTGTTAATTGTTCCAACGGGAAATTTGTTTTTATGATAAAGAAATATTTATAGCTGGATGTATAGTAAGGTTGGTGAAGCTTCATAGTTAAATATCTTAAGGCTATGCAAAAAAGTTCACATTTTTCTTTTCTAGCTTCCAAATAAATAAATTAATAATTTGGATAAAAGAAATTCTGCTTACTCATATGATGATGAAAAAAAACTCTTGTAAAGACCATAATTTAATTTAATTTGTTCCACTCATGACAGAGAGACTTCAAAAAGCTTTCTGATGAAATAATTTCCATAGCAATTTCTTCCATTTAGACATAGTTTTTCAACCTTTTTTGTCCCTCGGCAACAAATGGAAGATGTTGATATGCTTGTGCCCCCAATATAAATGTATTAAAGCTTTCGACACGATGAAAGCCTCTCATCATAATGGGTCTTTGAATCTAATTGCAGACCTAAAGACTAATTCACCTTATTGCTTCATTCAATATACATATAGTTTGCACAGCATTACTTGTTTTAAATGATCAAAAAAGGAGAAAATATCCAAGTTTTCATGGTGACCCCATTGAAATGGTGACCAGCAGGTTGGAAAGCACTGGTTTAAATAGATGTGAATGGTCAATGTGATCCAAACTTTTTTCAAATTCATCTTAATCACTACCAAACTCTGAGACATTGTCATTTAAGAGTCATCTGTAAATTTCAGTGCTGAGAGGATCTGAGGAACTCTGAAAAGTGGTCAAAGAGAGATTTCCAAAGTCAAGCAACTAAAATACAAAACAACAAAACCAATCAAAGAAAAAGACAACAACCATTTGCCTAGAAGAGTCTGAGGCTGATGAGTTAGTGACACTTTCACCAGAAAGAAGAAAGGCACAATTTCCAACCAACTCAAAAATGAAAAGCTTAGACAGTTTGATTTTAAAATTTCTATTTCTCTCTCTGTTTTCAGACATGGGATTCACAGTTTGGAGGTGTTTTGCTTTTCTTTTTCTTTACGGTCATCTTGAAAATTGTCTCTTTTTAAATAGTATTGTCAACCTGACATGATAATTGATATGTAAAAGAGATGTACAGTTAACATGCTTCCTAACAACTTAACCGAAAGACTGGCTAGAATGAAAAAGATTCAATGAAAGTTGTACTGATAGGAACTGAAAAGCCCAACTGTAATGGCTTTCATGAATATGTTATACTTGCTTAACAGACAAGAATCAAACGTCTAAACCTCCACCAACACAACTTCAGATGTTTGTACAGAATTATTTTGTGGTATGATAAATGGTGCCAATCACTCTTGAGGTTGAACATTTAGAGACAAGAAGAAGAGTGGAATCCCTGAACATAATTTTGAGGTTCACAAATCTTGTAAATTTCATTGATAAAAAAGAATGACAAGGGAGTGGACTGGACGATGATTACTTTTGAAGTTGACAAACGCTTCAATAAGTGAGAACAAGGCAAAATCTATCCTGAATGAACATCAACTCAGGTGGTGTCAATTGTAAGTTTAGTTTTCTCCTAATAAATGAAGGTACACAAATGTATGGACCACCTCTGTACATCTGGCGAGGACAAGTGATACATTATCTATTAGACTATCGAGTAAACGTGCTTTAAAGATATTATGATGTAGATATGGAGTTGGATATTTGAGGTAGTGATCAAAGGTCGTTTCTGTGTCATTATGATGATTGACAAATTGGGCAACAAGAAATAAAAAATAACTTTGTTGTCAAAAAGTACTGAACCCACTTTAACATTACCATTATCTACTTGTTCCACATTCTAGCCATATATCAAAATGAATTGGATGTCAAAAATGAAAGAAAATCAGGATTTGCCAACAGTTGTAGAGAACTCCTAAACAATGAATGTTTTCATCTGCAAGGTTCATTAACCTAAAATATTAGCTTAATTCTTTTGCCCTAAATCATCTATGACACTAAATTACCTTTGAAAAGGGGAACACATGCAACTAATACAATGATATGGTAAAGGACAAATTCAACCATTCTTCTTCTTTTATCTGTGCAATAATATTTACCTATAAGATATAAATTTTGGGAGAAAGAAAATGGAAAAAAAAAAAAGATGATGTCCCTCTGCCATTGACAGTTTGGCGAATAGACCAATCTTCACAACATAGTAAGTTTGCTTTCACTCTTTAAAAACCAAAAATGAAAATGAAAAGAAAGAAAAGGAACCAATTAAAGTGAAAGACAGAAAAACATAAGTGCAAAAAAATAATTTAATGTACCCGATAACTTATTTGAAATTGTTCTTCAAAGCTTCCAGATCAAAAGTATAAGACCATTAAAACATTTTAACCCTTACGTTGCCACATTCGATTAAAGTTGAAACTTCCGTTAAGCATTTGTGTTGCCACGTTCTACTTAAGTCGAAAATGGTATGGATCTAAACCACAAGGCAAATACAGAAAAATATGAAACCAATAATTATAAGGAGTGATTTCTCTTCTTTTAAAATGTACTTTTGCTTTTGCTTGAATTTTTTTTTTTGGCAGACACTTGACAGTTTTGGCTATCTTTCGTGAATGTTGACCTATATTACGACATTGATTCACATCACAATGATATTATCAGTTATTTCAAATCAAATGTTTGAGGAAGATGATACAGAGATAGTGATAAATAATTTACAAAAAGTTGTATACGAGGTGTTCTAGATCTAGATTAATGAGATTCAGCCAATGACACTGAAATACTTGAACACAAATATTTAAATCTAGATTTTAATCTAGACAGAAGGGCCATGGCAATGAAAGAACTCATCTGAGGGGTAATAATTGACCTCTTTTGTATATCTAAATGCATCACCACCTTGGTCAATCCTTCATAAGTCTAGTCTGAAAATTTGTGATCTTATTTTGTGTCGTTCAGAGGGTTTTTTTTCCCTTATCACAGCCATTCTTTGATTTGTCCTGTATAAATGGCGGCAAAGGGTTAAAGATATATTAAAAGACAAATCTAAAAAAAACTAAAGTAGAAAATGAAAATGAACATCTAAACTAAAAATTAAAAAATTACAAACAGCAAATCAATGAGTCAAAAGAACAAAATAATAGTAATAAAATAAGTAAATATAAATAAATGAAAAGTAAAATAAGTATAACAAATAATAAATAAACATAAACACATCACTCTGTCAAGAAAAGTTTTTCAAACTATCATACATCTCGTTTTAGTTTGTTTCAAAATATATACGCACACTCAATTACTTATTTGTAATCAACCATTACCAACACAATACTTTCCTACTTTGATGATTGGCAATATTTTCATATAAAGATTTTGCAGAAACAACACACAACTAAAAAGAAGGGGAGTCACTGAATACAAAGTATGAAATGAATATGTAGTGGCCCTATGAATGTCCCTTATCAACAGATGCCATCCAATTAGAGAAGTGTGACTGCTCACTAGAATTGCAATTGCATATTGAAAAGTAATGCACAAAATTGCCATGTTGTTCTTATCTTTCAAGTCACAATCACAAAATTTACATCAACAAAAATTTCATTTTATCCCAAACACAATGGTGTGTCACTTTTAAACAATGTCCCTTTATGTTCAACACAGATCCATCCCTGTCGCACCACCTGACATATCCCCTCATTGAAAAAGTCAGCAGATTGACTCCTGCATCAGGAACGAACGGCATCCATAGCTCCCATCATTTTCAAATTATTTCCCTTTCAGCCAATTTTTTGAGCTTTGAGAAAAGAAAAAAATCAGATGAAGTGAGGTATGGGCAGCTTGACAGATGCGGCGAAGTCGTAAGCTCCATTCCGTCGGATTCTGACAAAGGACTCCCTGAACGAGGCTGATCATCGAGACTTGAGTCGCATGGATCTGTGTCCTTACTTGTACTTGGTCTAGAGTGGCACATTGCTTCTATATATATCATCGGTGAAACTGCCAAACCATGTAAGTACGAAAATATTCAATTGGTGGGTAGGTCAACCATGTAAGTCAGCCCGGGTAAATAAAAACAAAATAATGCATTAAAATGAGTAATAGTCTGGTCAAAGAAGTGTTGGACCAGTTAAGAATCCCATCTGGACACTGTTATAGTAAAAATGTTGGACATAATATTGTTTTTTAATCTCCTGCTAAATATTGACTGACTGGAAGACATACACAGTTTGGAATTTTCACTGATGATATGCATGCATCACCAATCACAGCTTTCATTCTTGAAAGGATAACTGTTGAGAAACATCCTCTGCTGTCAGAAATTGAATAACAGCAAACAGTTTCAAGCTCAAGTTCATACCAGGTGAAAATTTTGAACTGAAACCAAGTCTCTCAAACTCATGGCATGATATCATAGATTTCGTGGGTAAATGATGTTATATACTTGAAATTTGACATAATCTTATTCCTTGGTTCTAAAGAGCATGTGTGAAATTTCAAAGGAATATTTTAAAAACTGTTTAAGCTTAGCCATAATGTGCAGTAATTTTCAATATGCACTTGTCAATCATCATTCATCTCCTTTGAGAGGCTGAGCTCAGAGGTTAACACAACTCAGCATGAGTCCTGCAAATTGTGTTCATCGTGGCTAGAACAAAGGTGCATAATAGTGTGGAATTGAGCCTCGCTGGCATGATCAGACGATGACAACAAATTATCAGAATTACCTCATTCAATATTTGAATTATTTGACTCAGATATGAGGAGTACTTAGCAATATGTTCAGAAAGTATGAGCCCTCAATTCAAGGCAAGAAGCCAATAAAGTATCTTTCCTCTATTATTGGCCTCTTGCTCATAGCACACTGCTATTCCAAAACAGCTCATAAAGAGTAAGATCTTGGTTTTAGAAGGCTTGTTTGGTCACTGGCAGCAATTCCCCTACTTCACATGTATACAAATGAAAAACCTTTAAGACAATACAACTGATGTCTATGGAGACCTAGACAACTAATCAAATCCTGATAAACAAAATCTGAAACACAGTGACTTTCTTTTCAATATAAAAACGTGTAATATACAGTTCTATGATTGAATAGGAGATTAAAAAAACAAACAAACACAAACCAATCAACGATAATGATTATGAGACTGTATTCAATTCTAGGTAAAAAATCCGCAGAATAATTTGGCATGCATGAGGGAACCAATCATAATTGATAATATTGAGAGTTGTATAAGTTATATATTTCACTATCCCTCACCTTTTCTTCTTGCCAGTTTTCAGAGGAAAAGGCTCTCTACAAATATCAAGTGATCATAAAATGTAAATAATAGTAAACCTTTGCTAAAATGTTAATTTTTTGTTCCCAAATCATTATTTATGCCAATGTTCAGGTACTCATTTTTCAAAAATTCAGAAAATTCACAAATCAATTTATAGTAGAAGGCCTAGTCAAACTGTGAATCATTTCTTTCTCCTGTTCACCTGAGTCTGGTACTTCAGTGGTGTGCCTTGGGTTGATTGGCTCCTTGTAGCAATAAAACTGATTCTGGTCTTACCAGTAGTGATCTTATCTCCTTTTGAAAATTGCGGTACTTTCAGATTACAAATTTTCTGCCAGACTATCCCAGATACTGATTACCTGATAACAAAATGAATATTTTCTTTTAATCTACATTTTCTTATCACCTATTAATATTGGTGCCCTCTAGTTTTGTGGCTTTGATTCTGATCAAATTTTTGTAAAAGAATCTGAAACTTCTGGGTCCTATTTACAGCTTAAAAAATTGTAAGTTTCAATCAAGTCGCACCTTGATCTATGAGATAATGATGGTAATTTAAGCTTTTGTTGCTTTTGACAAATATTTTCTGTAATTTTTAAGCCAAATGTCTGCTCAGCAATGATGTATGGTCTGTTCAGTAGCAGAAATCAAGATGCTGTGTTTTTCAATGGTTGCAACAAGGTTGGACAAGATAGAGGAGTACATTAGGGAGACAACTGGAGTAGCAGGTTTATAGACAAAGTGAGAGAGTATTAGATTCAGGTGGTTTAGGCATGTTCACAGGAAGATGTGGAAAACATTGGTTAGAAAATGATACAGAAGACACTACCAGGTAAAAGGAGAAAAAGAGAAAGGCCAAATAGAAGGTACATGGATGGAATTAAGGAGGATTTACATGCCGTTGGCATGAGAGATGAGGAAGCTTAGAACAGAACTGCCTGGAACAGGAAAATCTGCTTTGGTGACCATAGCAAGAAACAAAACAGATGAAAAAGAAAAAACAGGATTATATCTTTGCTTGGAAGCAGAGAAAGAAATCAATCTAAAGCCTGTGTATTTCTCTTGACACGTTGTCCACCTTTCTGCATCGGTAAGACTAACAATAACAGATGGACTGCCGAGGCGCAAGTAGGAATACAAAAGAATGGCATGAATTAAGAAAATAAATAGAGTATTGATTTACACAGCTCTCCTTGACTTTGCTCATACCGTAGGGCCATCGAACATTGAGTCTCAGAGCACTTATTCTTCATTTTCTCAACCCACTTAAAGATTGGATCACTGTATCACATACCTTTCATTGACCCATGTTCCAAAAGTCCTTCATGGTTTCCATTGTCATTCCATGATGAATGATTCATATCTAACATGCCCGTACTTTTGAACTAATCAATAATTTGTTGGTACTAAATTCTTTCAACAGGAGAGAAAGTATATGAATGTTGTAGGTTAAAATTAAGGTGTTTGGCTTTAATTTGATTTTATTAAATGTTTCAATGAACTTACTGCAGGATAAGTGCATTATATTTAACACACCCATGTAAAAGTTTACTTACCTGTAAGCAGGAAAGAATAGAATTTTAGGGAAACTCTCAACAGTGTATTCCCACGGAAGGTCATTAGTTGCCCCATTTATTCTGTTATGAGAGATGAGGGGTGAGATTTCAGTCAAGTCATTTTTTAAAAATGCAGCTTAACTGCATTGCAATGGGGGATGAAAGTATCTTTGTCTTTTATCCTTATTTTTGCACTGGATATCAGGAAATTGTATTCACAACCACTCCATTTGCTTGACTACTCTTCTATATATTATTCTTCTCAATTTCAACAGGATGAGATACTAATGGTAGGAAATAGTAATAAACCTATTAATGTGCCTAAACTACATCTGAAATTGCTTAATGGCACGATTACGCATATAATCAGATAAAACATTGAAAAAAAAGGAAAGATAGCTACACTTTACACAATAATATAAGCATGGTCTACAAGTGTGAACATTACACAGTATTAGTGCTCTAAGAACACGCCCTTGCGGAGATTGAAATATCGTGATGTAAGACAGACCGTGCACGTAGACGGACTGCAAGGGACATAATCTATATCTTTACTGGATACTCCCATTGTCTCGTTTAACAACCAATCAAATCCAAACCCACAAAAGGCTATGCACATGATCAAATCTAATGAACTCATTTCTTACCAAGCCTGTCAATCACGCAATAAATCCTCACATGCTAAACAAAGAATGTGTAGCCTTGTGGTGAAGGGTTGGAGCCAAAGCCCAGTCTCTCAAAACTGACCAAACGAAATGAATCAAAGAGAGTCTCCTAATTCACCCATTACATTGGTGAGATGTGTATCATTGATTTAATTGATTCATTGTTTCATAACATTCATGAGCGATAAAAGACTTAGGATACATGTCAGTGTAAACTCATTGTTTTCTGTGTAGCCTTATATCTGCAACATTATGCCTCGCTTTCTGGCAAGTCAAGCCATGTCATTTGTAGATGACAGCTGGACAGTGATCATTGTTTATTTGATCCAGGTTGATAGAAAGGCGCTTTTCCGTCTGTCAGGTCTGTGGCCGAAAGAGCCGAGTCTTTTGTTAACAGCCTACCCAGCTGGACAGTGATCATTGTTTGCTTTGTCCACGTGGGCAGAAGGACACCTATCCGTCTGGCAAATACCAGGGACAGAAATTTTCAGTGGATCCGCGGAAATCAGTGGTTTCAGTGACTCGAGGGCGAAGAAGTTAGATTTGTTTCGTGAAACTGCACTTTTACTTTTACTCCTACTATTTTAATAATCAGGAAAACTTTGACTACTCGTGTTGTGTCGAATTTGATAACTTCTCTCAACAATCTGTAAAATTATACCTCCAAGTATAATAATACAGTTTCATTGAGAAATCGTTGTATGACAGTCATTGATTATTTTTGTGTGCGAATTCGAATTGGAAGATGCTTTAAGTTGAAGAGTAGTTAAAAATCTAGATTCTCGATCTAGAAATTCCTAGAATATGATATATTTAGATTTAGATGTAGAGATGATAATATATATGATATTCCAGATTCTAGAATTCTTAATATAGATCTAGATTAGATTTCTAGATCTAGACATCTAGAACTTTGCTTAAAGTCAACACCTTATTTCAGTCCTGGGGTGTTGATTTTATCAGGATTCCACTGTATTGTAGAATTGCTGGGGAAAAAAAAAAGTGTGCTATACTGCTGTGGTCTTTAGATGACGATATTTGTATTCTGATTTTATCATTGAAGAATTTTGAGAATCTTTCTTCACACGTTAACATGTCCTTATGTCAGATAAGCACTTGTGTGTGAATACAAATTTGCTTTAATACATAATATGCCTTTCTAGTTTCCTACAAATAATATCTCCATAGATGAGAGACAAGAATTCGGGGGCAAGACCTATCCAGCATCCATTGGTTCACGGCAGACAAAAGTCTGCATCTAATGCGGCATGTTCTAGACAGAGGAAGGGGGCTGCTAGCAAAGCCACAAGCTCCACCAGGTCTAAAGAAGTGGCTATAAATAGGCCTGTGGGAGATGTTCAAACGCCTCGTCCCAAGAGACCCGTTTCTCACAGTCTGACAGTAGGACCAAGTCCTGAAGCCCCAGTATCCAATGGTAAAAGAAAAGAAAGCAGAAAATCTTTTTTTTTCTCTTATTTTGAATTTGATAGAATTTAATGGCTGTCAGATGGCCTCAATCTTTAGATTAACTTGTTTGCAGAGTAATGTGTGTATGATGGTCTGAATTGCTAATTGTTTTGTTTTGTTCTTCGCACGGCTTCCAAGAAATAAGAAATGTAACCTGACCTTTCATGTCTAACTTAACTCTTTGTCCCTGACCACAATAAGGATTGAAATAAAAGGTGCAGATGTGAGAGCATCTTAATTCGAATTTCATGTAGAATTGTCTCAATTTTAAAGAGGATTTTTGTCAAATCATCATACAACTTAATGTTTTCTTCTTTTTTTTCCCCTTCCTTTTTGTGTCATTCAGTCCATGTAAATTAATTGCAGGTTCCATCTGAGATATAACCCATCTCTTCCATCAGTAATTGTTTTGTCTTGTTGGTTTGAACAGAAATAATCCAGTAAAGAATTTCAGTTGTTTTCCCAATTTACACTGGAATGCCAGTGCACAATTTGTCTACAGAGAAATTCTTTCATCTTTCTCCCAATCCTAATAGCCAAGATGGCTCCCAAGCAAAATGACTCATTCTTCCCAGTGCAAGTGGCAGATGAGAACAAGAAGACTGAGGTACCAAACGGTGAACTTGGCAAAGTACAGATGGAGATAGAAAACTCTCTGACCATTTTGAAAGGCTTAGGAGAGCAGGCCCTTGCTGGTAAGCTAAATTCTTGACATTGCTACCTTTTTCATGTCCTCTTTACAATATTACCCACCCCAAGAGGCCTAAATAGCAGGGAGTTTTTGTTGTTGTCCTTGTCAGATGTCATTTTAGTTTTTTACCTTTCAGATTGATGTGCTCCTTGTTTTTATCTCTCATTTTCTGAGGCAGGACGGTTTAGTCTTTGTTAAACTTTCTCATAATTACAGGTTGATTTCTTCACATTCTCCACCTCGTAATTATGGGCAGTTTTTCCCTAATTTTTTTTAATGATAATGATAATAAAGAGCATTTATATACTGCTTTTTCCACAAAATGTGTGCAGCTCTAAGCGGTTTACATTATCAATTCTAAACGACACACACTATAGAAATATAGACATATGCATGCATACAAAGACATACCAGCATATATTCATACATTAAAAAGTCACAAAATTTTATACACATCTGAAATTAAATGCTCAAACCAACATGTGTTAAATATATAGTAATGACAACATCAATGGCATCAATGTTTATGTTGTTACTATTCTGTTACTTGAAGATCACAAAATGTAGACATGGTAAATAATTCTGTATTTTAGAGAATGGTTAGATTGGGGTGTTTTCCCGTGTTGTCACATTATGGAAATAAGTTGAATTGTTTCTTGAAATAAAATGTTTTTTAAGTGGCTTTTAAAAGCATCAAGACTTTTCATTTCTTTAATGAATTTTGGGAGGGAATTCCAGGTACTGGGTCCAAAATGTGCAAACGATCGTTCACCATTTTTTGTGCTTACTCTAGGGACGAGGAGACGAGTAGAGTTGGATGATGATCTCAGGGATCTTGACTGGGAGTAGACATGAATAAGTTCAGAAAGATATTTGGGAGCAGAACAACCTTGGCAGCGGTAGACAAGAACAGCAGCTTTAAATCTATTTCTATTTTCAATGTTGAGCCAGTGAAGAGATTTCAGAAAGGGGAGGACATCATCTCTCTTTTGCTTTCTAAAAACCAGTCTAGCTCTTTAAGGGAAAGGCCATAATACATTGAGTGAATTGCAGTAATCTAATTTTGAAAAAAATGAATGCTACTACAAGAGTTTTAGTCATTTCTATGATAAGAAATGGTCTTTTGATGGCTATTTTCTCTAGTTCAATAATTAAAGATTGACAGAGAGAATTGACCTGATTTTGCATTATCAGAGCTTTATCTAAAGTTATTCCTAAGTTTTTTACTTGGCTGACAGGAGTTATGGTATTGTTTCCTAGATTCATCTGAAGGCTAGAATTTGTCAGACCTTTTGATTTCTTTTTAATACAAATTATGACCATTTCTGTCTTTTCTTCTTGTAGCTTTAGTCCACTGTTATCCATCCATTTCTGTATGTCTTCTTCTTCTTCTTCTTCTTCTTCTTCTTCTTCTTCTTCTTCTTCTTCTTCTTCTTCTTCTTCTTCT
>JAOWAY010427575.1:0-11192 GCA_028565895.1 Goniobranchus geometricus | reverse complement strand
CCCGTCTAACATAATAAGCACACTAACAAATGATAGATATAGTGTCCTACCACTTCAACATAATTAAGACATTAACAAACGATAGATACAGTGTCTTACCAATCTAACATACTAAATACAGAAACAAACGATAGATATATTGGCTTACCCGTCTAACATAATAAACACACAAACAAACAATATATATTATAGCGTGTTACCCGTCTAACATAATAAACACACCAACAAACGATAGATACAATGTTTTACCCGTGTAACATAATAAAAACACCAACAAACGAGAGATACAGTGTCTTACACGTCTAACATAATAAACACAAAACCAAACGATAGATACAGTGTCTTAGCCATCTAACATATTAAACACACAAACAAACGATAGATACTGTGTCTTAACCGTATACCATAATAAACACAGAAACAAACGACAGAAAGAGTGTCTTACCTGTATAGCATAGTAAATAACCAAAGAAGGATACATGCAGTGTTTTAGCCGTCTACATAATAAACACACAAACAAACGATAGACACAGTGTCCTACCCGTCTAAAATAATAAACACACAAACATACGAGTATAGAGCGTCTTACCCATCTAAAATAGTAAACACACAAGCAAACAATACATTCAGTTTGTTACCCATCTAACATGATAAAAACACAAACAAAGGATAGATAGAGTGTTTTAACAGTCTAACATAATAAACACACAAACAATCAATAGATAGAGTGTCTTACCCGTCTAACAAACTAAACACACAAACAAGCGATAGAAACCGTGTCTTACCCTTCTAACATATTAAAAGCACACAAAAAACGATAGATAGGTGTCTTAGACGTCTAACATGATAAGTACACAAGCAAATGATAGATATAGTGTCTTACCCGTGTAAAAAGTAACAACACACAAACAAGGGATAGATACAGTGTCTTACCCATCTCATTTAATTAAGACAGAAAAAAAGATAGATATAGTGTCTTTCCCGTTTACATACGAATCACCCAAACAAACGATTAGTATAGTATCTGACACGTCTACCATAAAAAACACACAAACAAAAGAGAGATATTACCCGTGTTAAAAACAACAACACACAATCAAACGATAGATACAGTGTCTTACCCGTCTAGCATCATAAACACACAAACAAACGACAGTTACAGCGTCTTACCCGTCTGACATTATAAGCACATAATCATACGATACATATATTGTCTTACCAGTCTTACATAACACACACCGAATAGTTGATAGATAGAGTGTCTTACCCATCTAAACTAAAAAAACACACTAACGAAGGATAGATAGAGTGTCTTACCCGTCTAACATAATCAACAAAAAAAAACGATAGCTAGAGTGTCTTTGCCATCTAAAATAATAAACACACAAACAAACGACAGATACAGTGTCTTACCAGTCAAACATAAAAAAACGAAAGCAAACGATAGATAGAGTGTCTTACCCGTCTACCATACTAAACACAGAAACAAACGATAGATAGAGTGTCTTACCCGTCTAAAATAATAGATAACCAAACAAAAGATAGATACAGGGTCATAGCCATCTAGCGTAATGAACACACAAACAAACGATACATATACTGTCTTACCCATCTAACATAATAAACACACAAACAAACGATAGATACGTGCTTTACCCGTCTAACATGAGAAACACACAAATAAACGATAGATACAGTGTCCTACCCATCTACCACAATAATCACACCAACAAACGATAGATACAGTGTCTTACCTATCTGACATAATAAAAACGCAAACAAACTATAGATACAGTGTCTTACACGTGTAACGTAATAAGCACACAAACAAACGATAGATACAGTGTCTTCCCCGTAGTAAATACACAAACAAACGATTAATATAGTGTCTTACCCATCTAACATAATAAACGCACAAACAAACGATAGATAAGTTGTGTTAACCACCTAACATGATAAGAACACAAACAAACGAGAGATAGAGCATCTTACCCATCTAACAAAATACACACACAAACAAAGGACAGATACATGTCCTTCCCTTCTAACATAATAAACCCCCAAACATACGATAGATACAGTCTTTTCCCCGTCTAGCATAATAACCACACAAACAATCGATAGATTCTGTGTCTTCCCCGTCTAACATAATAAGCACACTAACAAATGATAGATATAGTGTCCTACCACTTCAACATAATTAAGACATTAACATACGATAGCTACAGTGTCTTAACAATCTAACATACTAAATACAGAAACAAAAGATAGATATAGTGTTTTACCGTGTAAAACACAACAACACACAAACAGAAAATAGATAAAATGTCTTACCCGTCTAATATAATAAACGCACAAACAAACGATAGATACAGTGTCTTACGCGTCTAACATAATAAACACATAACCAAACGATACATATTGTGTCTTGCCAGTCTATAAAAAAAAGGCAAACAAAACCGATAGATAAAGTGTCTTAGCCATCTAATATAGTAAACACACAAACAAACTATAGATGCAGTGTCTTACCCATCTAACATAATAAGCACACAACCAAACAATAGATACAGTGTCTTATCCGCCTAACATAATAAACACAGAAACAAACGATGGATAGAGTATCTTACCCGTCTAACATAATAGATAATCAAACAAAAGATAGATACAGTGTCTTACACGTCGAACATAATAAATACACAAGTAAAAGATAGGTAGAGTGTCTTCATCGTGTAAAAACAGCACCAAACAGGTAAACGATACATACAGTGTGTTCCCCATCTAACACGATAAGTACAGAAACAAGCGATAGATATAGGGTTTTACCCGTCTAACATAATAAACACACAACCAAACGATAGATACAGTGTCTTATCCGTCTAACATAATAAATCCACATAAAAACGATAGATACAATGATTTACGCGTCTGACATAATTTACAAAAAAACAACCGATAGATACAGTGTCTTAAACGTCGAGCATAATAATTACACAAGTAAAAGATAGATAGAGTGTCTTCATCGTGTAAAATCAACAACAAACAGGTAAACGATAGATACAGTGTCTTCCCCATCTAACACGATAAATACAGAAACTAGCGATAGATATATGGTTTTACCCGTCTAACATAATAAACACACAAACAAACGAGAGATACAGTGACTGACCAGTCTAACATAAAAAAACACACAAACAAACCATAGATACAGTGTCTTAGCCATTTGATATAATTAACACACAAACAAACGATAGATACAGTGTCTTACCCGTCTAACATAAGAAATACACAAAAAAAAAACCGATAGATACAGTGTCTTACCCGTATAACATAATAAACACACAAACAAATGAGAGATATAGTGTCTTACTCGTCTAACATAATAAACACATGAAAAAAAAGATATAGTGTCTTACCCGTCTAGCATAATAAATAATCAATCAAACGTTAGATACAGTGTTGTACCCGTCTACATACTAATCACACAAACAAACGATTACTATAGTATCTTACAAGTCTAACATAATAAATACACAAACAAAAGATAGATGTAGTGTTTTACCCGTGTTAAAAACAACAACACACAATCAAACGATAGGTACAGTGTCTTACCCGTCTAACATCATAAACACACAAACAAACGATAGATACAGCGTCTTACCCGTCTGACATTATAAACACATAATCATACCATACATATATTGTCTTACCAGTCTTACATAATAAACACCGAACAGTTGATAGATACAGTGTCTTACCCACCTAAACTAAAAAACACAAACAAACGATCGATACAGTGTCATACCAGTCTAATATAATAAAGACACAAACAAACGGTAGATACAGTGTCTTGCCAGTCTAACATAAAAACACAAAAACAAACGATAGGTACAGAGTCTTACCTGTCTAACATAAAAACACAAAAACAAACGATAGATAGAATGTCTTACCCGTCTAACCATAATAAACACAGAAACAAACGATAGATAGAGTGTCTTACCCGTCTAACCATAATAAACACAGAAACAAACGATAGACAGAGTGTCTTACCCGTCTAATATAATAGATAATCAAACAAAAGATATATACAGAGTCTTAGCCATCTAGCAGTATTTTACCCGTCTAACATAAGAAACACACAAATAAACATCAATACAGTGTCCTACCCATCTAACACAATAAACACACCAACAAACAGATACAGTTTCTTACCTATCTGACATAATAAAAACACTAACAAACTACAGATAGAGTGTTTTAACCGTCTAACATAATCAACATATAAACAATCGATAGATACAGTGTCTTACCCGTGTAACATAATCAACACACAAACAAACGATCGATACAGTGTCTTCCCCATCTAACATAATAAGCACACAAGCAAACGATTAATATAGTGTCTTATACGTCTAACCTAATAAACGCACAAACAAACGATATATACAGTGTCTTCCCCATCGCACATAATAAACGCACAAACAAACGATAGATACAGTGAGTTACCCGCCTAACATAATAAGCACAAAAACAAAGGAGAGATAGAGTGTCTTCCCATCTAACAAAATGAACACACAAAGGACAGATACATGTCCTTCCCTTCTAATATAATAAAAACATAGAGAAACGATAGATATAGTGTCTTACCACTTCAACATAATTAAGACATTAACAAACGATAGATACAGTGTCTTACCTATCTAACATAATAAATAAAGAAACAAACGATAGATATAGTGTTTTACCGTGTAACAAACAACAACACACAAACAGAAAATAGATATAGTGTCTTACCCGTCTAACCATATAAACACAGAAACAAACGATAGATACAGTGTCTTACCCGTCTAATATAATAGATAAGCAAACAAAAGATATATACAGTCTTCGCCATCTAACAGTGTTTTACCCGTCTAACATAAGAAACACACAAATAAACATAAATACAGTGTCCTACCAATCTAACACAATAAACACACCAACAAACGATACATACAGTTTCTTACCTATCTGACATAATAAAAACACTAACAAACTATAGATAGAGTGTTTTAACCGTCAAACATAATCAACATATAAACAATCGATAGATACAGTGTCTTACCCGTGTAACATAATCAACACACAAACAAACAATCCATACAGTGTCTTCCCCATCTAACATAATAAGCACACAAGCAAACGATTAATATAGTGTCTTATACTCTAACATAATAAACGCACAAGCAAAAAAATATAGATACAATGTCCTACGCGTCTAACATAATAAAGACATAATCAAACGATACATATTGTGTCTTACCAGTCTATCAAAGAAAAAAAGACAATCACAACCGATAGATAAAGTGTCTTAGCCATCTAACATAATAAGCACACACACAAAGTATAGGTACAGTGTCTTACCCAACTAACATACTAAAATCACAAACAAAAGATAGATACAGTGTCTTACACGTCGAACATAATAATTATGCAAGTAAACGATAGATACAGTGTCTTCCCATTCTGACACGATAAATACTGAAGCAAACGATAGATATAGTGTTTTACCGTCTAACATAATAAACACACAAACAAACGATAGATATAGTGTTTTACCGTGTAACATAATAAGCACACAAACAAACGAGAAATACAGTGTTTACCAGTCTAACATAATAAACACACAAACAAACCATAGATACAGTGTCTTAAACATTTAATATAATTAATACACAAACAAACCATAGATACAGTGTCTTAAACATTTAATATAATTAACACACAAAAAAAGGATAGATACAGTGTCTTACCCGGCTAACATAATAAACAGAGAAACAAACGATAGATAGAGTGTCTTCCCATATAACATAATAAACACAAAAACAAACGATTACTATAGTGTCTTACACGTCTAACATAATAAATACACAAACGAAGGATAGATTTAGTGTTTTCCCAGTGTACAAAAGCAACAACACACAAACAATCGATAGATGCAGTGTCTTACCCTTCTACCATAATAAACACATACACAAACGATACATATAGCGTCTTACCAGTCTAACATAAAAAACACAAAAACCAACGATAGATAGAGTGGCTTACCCGTCTAGCTAGCATAATAAACGCACATAAAAACGATGGATACAGTGTGTTAACCATCTAACAAAATAAACACACAAACAAACGGTAGATACAGTGTCTTACTCGTCTAACATAATCAACACACAAACAAACGGTAGATACAGTGTCTTACTCGTTTAACATAATCAACACACAAACAAACGGTAGATACAGTGTCTTACCCATCTAACATAATAAACATTTAATTAAACGATAGATACAGTGTTTTCCCCATCCAACATAATAAATACAAAAACAAACGATAGATATAGTGTCTTTCCCATCTAACATAATGAACACACAAACAAACGACAGGTACAGGTCCTTACCCTTCTAACATAATAAGCACACTAACAAATGATAGATACAGTGGCTTACCGGTATAACATAATAAACACAGAAACAAACGATAGATAGAGTGTCTTACCAGTCTACCATAATAAACACATAAAGAACCGACAGATATAATGTCTTACCACTTCAACATAATTCACACATTAATTAACAAACGATATATACAGTGTCTTACCCGTGTAAAAAAAAACAGCACACAAGCAGACAATACATACAGCTTCTCACCCATCTAGCATAATAAATAGAGAAAGAAAACGATAGATATAGTGTCATACCCATCTAATATAATAAACGCACGAACAAACGATGGATACAGTGTCTTACGCGTTTAAGATACTAAACACAGAAACAAATGATAGATAGAGTGTCTTACCAAGTTAACATAATAACTAATCAAACAAACGATAGAAACAGTGTCTTAGCCATCTAACATAATAAACACACAGACAAACGATAGATACAGTGTCGTATCCATCTAACATATAAAACACACAAACAAAGATAGATACAATGTCTTATACGCCTAACATAATAAATACACATACAAACGATAGATACAGTGTTTTACCCGTCTACCATACTAAACACAGAAACAAACGATAGTTAGAGTGTTTTACCCGTCTACCATAATAAATAATCAAACAAACAATCTAAAATAATCAACACACAAAACAGCGATACATATAGTGTCTTGCCCATCTAACATAATAAACACACAAGCAAGCGATAGATACAGTGTCTTACTCATCTAAGCTAATAAAAACACCAACAAACTATAGATAGAGTGTTTTAACCGTCTACCATAATAAACACACAAATAACCGATAGGTACAGTGTCTGACACGTCTAACAAAATAAACACAAAAACAAGCGATAGAATCAGTGTCTCCTCCGTGTAACATAATAAACACACAAACAAATGATAGATACAGTGGCTTAGACGTCTAACATTATAAATACACAAGCAAGAGATAGATGTAGTGTCTTACCCGTGTAAATAAACAAGATGCAAACAAACGATAGATAAAGTCTTCGTCTAACATAATAAACACACAAACAAAGATAGATACAGTGTCTTAACAGTCTATCATAATTTACACACAAACAAACGATTGATAAAGTGTCTTACACGTCTAACATAATAAAAACACAATCAAAAGATATATATAGTGTCTTACCGGTGTAAAAACAACAACACAAAAATAAATGTTAGATACAGTGTCTTCACCATCTAACAAAATAAATGCAAAAACAAACTATAGCTATAGTGTCTTTCCCGTCCAACATAATAAATAATCAAACAAGCACTAGATACAGAGTCTTACCTGTCTAACATAATACAGCCAATAAAGAAACAACAACAAACCATTAATATAGTGTCTAACATAATAAATACACAAACAAAAGATCGATATAGTGTTTTACCCGTGTTAAAAAAAAAGAATACACAATCAAACGATAGATACAGTATCTTACCCATCTAGCATAGTAAAAACATAAACGAACGATACATATGTTGTCTTACCAGACTAACATAGAAAAGACCGAACAAATGATAGATACATTGTCTTACCCATTTAACAAAATAACCACACAAGCAAACGATAGATAGAGTGTCTTACCCGTCTATGATGATAAACACACAAATACACGATAGATGCAATGTCTTACCCATCTAACATAATAAACTCATAAACAAACGATAGATAGCGTGTCATACCCAGATAACATAATAAACACAGAAGCAAACGATAGCTACAGTGTCTTACCAGCTTAACATAATAAAAACATAAACAAAATGAGATACAGTGTCTCCTCCATCTAAGATAATAAGTACAGAAACAAACGATAGATACAGTGTCTTATCCGTCTAACATACTAAACACGTAAATAAACGATAGATATAGTGTCTTACCCGTCTAACATAATAAATAATAATAAAAAAAAGATAGATACAGTGTCTTCTCCATCTAACATAATAAACACAAAAACACACGATCCATATAATATCTTATCCATCTAACATAATAAACACACAAACAAACGATGGATACAGTGTTTTACCCGTCTAGTATGATAAAAAACACCAACAAACTATAGATAGAGTGTTTTAACCGTCAAACATAATAAACACATAAACAATCGATAGATACAGTGTCTTACACGTCTAACAAAATAAATACACAACCAAGTGATAGAATCAGTTTCTTACCCGTGTAACATAGTAAATACACAAACACACGATAGATACAGTGTCTTAACAGTCTAACATAATTTACACACAAACAAACGATTGATGAAGTGTCTTACTTGTGTAATATAATAAAAACACAAGCAAAAGGCATATATAGTGTCTTACCCGTGTAAAAACAACAACACACAAACAAACGTTAGATAGAGTTTCTACCCCATCTAACAAAATAAATACAAAAACAAACAATAGATATAGTGTCTTTCCCGTCAAACATAATAAACACATAAACAAGCGATTACTATAGTGTCCTAGACGTCTAACATAGTAAATAAACAAGCAAAAGATAGATATAGTGTCTTACCCGTGTAAGAAAAAAACAAGACACAATCAAACGATAGATACAGTGTCTTACGCATCTAAAATAGTAAATACAGAAGCAAACGATACATAGTGTATCTTACCCATCTAACAAAATAAACACACAAACAAACGACAGATACAGGTCCTTACCCTTCTTACATAATAAGCACACTAACAAATGACAGATACAGTGTCTTACCGGTCTAACATAATAAACACATAAACAAACGATAGATAGGGTGTCTTACCTGTCTTACACAATAAACAAACCAAGAAACGATTAATCAAGTGTATTACAAGTCTGGCATAATAGATAAAGAAATAAACGACAGATATAGTGTCTTACCCGTCTCACAAGATAAACATAAAACAAATTATAGATAGAGTGTCTTACACGTCTAAAATGATAAACACAAAAACAAACGACAGATACAGGGTCTTAACCATATAACATAATAAACACAAAACCAAACGTGAGGTACAGTGTCTTACCCGTGTAATATAATAAATACACAAACAACCGATAGATACAGTGTCTTAGCCATATACCATAATAAAAACACAAAGGATAAAAACAGTGTCTTACCGGCCTAACATCATGAATATAAAAACAGACGATAGATACAGTGTTTTACCCGTCTATCAAAATTAACACACAAACAAGCGATAGAAACGGTTTCTTACTCGTCTAACATAATTTACCCACAAACATACGATAGATACAGTGTCTGACACGTCTAGTATACTAAATACACAAGCAAAAGATAGATATATTGTCTTACCCGTCTAACATAATAAGTAAACAAACAAATTATATATATAGTGTTTTACCCGTGTAAAAAACAACAACACACAAACAAGCGATATATTCAGTGTCTTACCCCTATAATATAACAAACACCCAAACAAACGATAGATACAGTCTCTTACCCATCTAACATGATAAGCACACAAACAAATGAGAGATAGAGTGTCTTACCCATCTAACAGTCTTTTCACCGTCTAGCATAATAAACATACAGAAAATCGATAGCTACTATCTTACCCGTCTAGCATAATAACCATACTAACGAATGATCGATACAGTGTCTTACCAGTCTAAGATAATAAACACAGAAACAAACGAGAGATAAAATGTCTTTCCCGTCCTACATAAAAACACATAAAGAAACGGTAGATATAGTGTCTTACCACTGCGACATAATATGCACATTTACAAACGCTAGATACAGTGTCTTACCATCTAACATAATGACTACAGAAACAATCGATAGATTTAGTGTTTTACCCGTGTAAAACATAACAACACACAAACAGACAATAGCTACAGTGTCTTACCCATCTAACATAATACATACAGACACAAACAATATCTTAACCGTCTATTATAATAACCATACAAACAAACGATACATACAGTGTCTTACCCGTCTAACATAATAAACACATAAATAAACGATAGATACAGTGTCTTAGCCACCTAGCATAATAAAGACACAAACAAACGATAGATACAGGGTCTTACTCATCTAACACAATAAACACACAACCAAGCGATAGGAACAGGGTCTTACCCGTCTAACAAAATAAATACACAAACAAACAATAGGTATAGTGTCTCAACCTTCTCCCATAATAAACACACAAACATACGATAGATACAGTGTGTTACCCGTCTAACATAATTAATACACAAACAGACTATAGATACAATGTCTTACCCTTCTAAAACACTAAACACATTAACAATATATATATAGTGTCTTATTCTTCTAACATAATAATGACTCAGAGAAATGATAGATATAGTGTCTTACCAGTTTAAAGTAATAAACACACAAACAAACGATAGATACAGTATCTTACCGGTCTAACATAATAAATACACAAACAAACGATAGATATACTGTCTTACCCGTCTAACAAAATAAATACACAAACAAACGATAGATATACTGGGGGGACATGGAAAGTCAGTGCTACTTACCGTGCTTGTAAACATCATCTGCCGAGCGTCTCCGTGAGTAACAAAAGAATGTAAATGCAAAGAGAGTGAGAGAGGAAAAGCAGGGGATGGAAGGAGAAGAAATAGTCACAGAGACAGAATGATGAGATAGATAGATAGATAGATAGATAGATAGATAGATAGATAGATAGATAGATAGATAGATAGATAGATAGA
>JAOWAY010427465.1:0-13990 GCA_028565895.1 Goniobranchus geometricus | reverse complement strand
AACCCCCCCCCCCCCCACCCCCGCCCTTTTTAACACTTTTAGACTGAGAAATGTATTATGAGTATGTCACTCTACCGACAAGCAAAAATCAGCAATATGGTTTACATGAAATTAAAACTAAAGAAAATATCATGGGTGAAATGTCAAATTGTTTACCAAATTTACTCAGGAACACAATGTTCAGACTTTCATTAAAGACTAGAAAGAAGGAAAAAGGTAATGTGAATTTACAAACCTCTTAAACACCAAATACTGATGAACAAGGAAATATGTTATATGTGTAACAGGGAGAGACCCAATATATCAACATAGACTAAAATTAAACAAATGTAAAAGAAATTTGAGTCCTATAAGTGATCTGCCTTTCCAATTACATGCCTTTTTGTGATTGAAGGTGATTTTTCCATCCATTTCTCTAACGCACTTCAAGGAATATAATATCCAGATTGAAGGTTTTCAATACTGTCAGATAGGTCAAGAAATACATGAGTCCATTTTTTCTTCAGAAACACCAAAGAAACAAGGGTACAGTATAGAGATCAAAATATGTAACTAAATGAAGACCAAGTGTATTTAATGATATATTAGAAGATAATCTAAAGACAGAAAACAGAGATAAAAGATTTGGCTGAGCAAAGTTTATGCTATACAAATAAAGGATAACATAAACTGCTTTAGATGAAATGCAGTCATTTATTCACATACATGTACAAAGCATACATAAAGAATGTTGCATAATGATATGAAATGAGAATTCATCATAAATAAAGTCATATTTGAAATACACTTCAATAAATTCACATGAATAAATATCTATATATTTACATTGAGGGTGAGATATGCAAGTTAAAATTACCTAAAGAGTCATCAGGTCTATTTTTATGATTTTAAAAATTATAATAAAATAAACATTTCTTAGAGCTAAAATCCCCTTTACTTTAATGAATTGATGCAATGTACATTTCCATTGAATCATTATGTGCCCTGTCATTTCTTATTATCTTTATAGTTATTTGACTGTATGACTGCTAAATGAGAAGATTGTCTGGATCTTTCTCTTTTTAAATTTAGATTTCTACCACCTTCCCAAAAAGTTTTTTTGCCGTCTTTCCATTCATAATGGTAAGGAATTTGTTCTATTCCCAACATATCTTTTGGTGATATCTTATGTCTTAACACCCCTTCAATACTTCATATTTTAAGAACTTCTTTGGGGGAAATAAAAATATATACTATACATGAAAAAAAAATCATGGGGGGGAAAATGTCTAAAATATTTTTTGGCAAAAAATAGAGAACCAAATAAAACCTGGGCTCCTTACAAGAAACAACAATCTTAAGTCAACAACAATAGTCTGTGCTGTAGGTGAACTGGTGAAATGATGATGAATCCAACCAAATTATCAAGTAGCTATAACATTTGTTTCAAAAACCTCAACAGATCCTTAAAACATGAGCAAGGCAACCATCAAGTTAACACATATCTATCTGATTGCTTCCCTTTGACTTAGTAATCTTCGTCCTTAAAATCAGCCTCATTGAGCTCTCCGTCTTCTAGTGATTCATTTGAAGCCCCAATGTTTTCATCCATAACAACGTCAGCTGGATCAAACTTGGGTAAAGCTGCCATCATCTGCTCAGGATTCAGCCATGGTTTAAATTCAGGATGGTTCTTGCTTTTCCAACTGTTGTAGCCCTTGGCAGCTTTGTAAATGCGATTAATGACCTTATAGAAGGGAAAGAAAACAACACATTTAGAATGCTGTTCAGTAAATATTCTCTCCAGAACTTACCTGCTGAAGGACTGTATGTCTGTTGTAATCTTATCGAGAAAAAGTTGAGTTTTTAGGAATCCTTTTTTTTTTTATGTGGCCACAAGGCAAAACAATATTGTAATGTAGCAACATCATTTTGTAACTTTATAAAATTTCATCAAAGGTGCAACCAATGACAATTTAAGTCAGTAACTGACATTCCTTCCTTCCTCATTTTCAAATTCAAAATTTATTTATTGTTGGAACTGATTACATAAAACAAAAAAATAATCCAATAAATATGTAATATTGACCCATGTTTTAAAAATTTTTAGATTTATAATGAAAGAAGAGATTGGAACAAAGTACTGCCGCACTTTTAAACGATACAAGCCCTGCAGTAACATTTTCCACATCCCACATTAAAATAAAATTCTGAAACTGATCAAAATTACAAGTGGCCGTATATGCTGTGGTAATTCGTTCCATAGAACTGCAGCAGAGTACCTAACTGATTTTTTTCCAGGTGCTGTCATTCTGGGTTTTGTCACATTTAGTGTATGTCTTTCTCAAGTTGTATGACACATTTTTAAAAGTAATCAAATCTTGGAGCCTACACAGTACCTCCCAGGACAGTCTAGACAGAGTGAAATGGTACTAGATAGTCCTATCCTATGTTAAGCAGCTTACATCCATGACAATGAGACCGTTATGTGACATGTGACTGGTAATGTTGTCAATAACTAGGGTATATATGTCGATTACATTATTTATGCTTTAGAAGAGAATTATAGACTTAATTCTAGCCCTTTGTTAATCCAAAAACTGAATATTCCCTTCAAAACATTGATGAAAAGAGGAAATTACGAAGAAGCTTTTTGTTTCTAGTGCATTCTGAAGGATGTCTAGGATGCTACCAAATTTGATCAACACCTTGGAGGAATGGACAGTTGTCCGGGTCGTGAGGTCCCTTTGATTGCTTTGTAATATAGCATCCAGCTGGCCCAACCATGTGACTAAATTAAAGGTATGCCTTTATTTGCAGCAAATATGTGGTAACGATTGACACCTAAAATTTCAATTAAAATTTTTTTTTCCTAAGAAGGCCTGGTAGTATTGTCATAAATAATATTATTCATAATGAAAATGACTTGTTTCATAAGATAATTTGCTGTCAGAAGAAAGACGATCACATCTGGACTTGTCCTGATTACATTAACAAGGTTAGCAAGTGTGGTGCGAGAAGTAAGAAGTGTAAACTTTACAAATATTTTAGATCTTTACCTTTGGTGCAAACATTCTAGTTAGTTTATTCATTCCCCAAGCAGGTATATTTCCTAAGGGAATAGAAGATAGAAAGAAAAAAACAATTAAAACAATGTCGTTCGGTTTTGTAAAGCTGTAAACAGAAGCTAAAGGAGAAGTCCATTTACATTACAAATTAATTTGAAATAATGTGATAGAAAGAATGACAAATCAGTGCTCATTTGCCCCTTGTTCTACATTTTCATTTTTGATAACTACTGACTCATGGTCGTAACTAGACTTTCTAAAATCAAACACCATTTCTTTTGCTTTTTTTACATTGAGGTGGAGATGGTTATCATCACACCAATCAGAAAAGGTAGAAATCATTGTCATATAGTTTGTTGCATGAGGGCTTGGTTTGCTGTATCATCTGTGTATTTCATTATGATGATGTTTGGGTTATCGCTCACACAGTCGTTCATGTAAATGGCAAATAGAAAGGGGGCTAGCAGTGTGCCTTGTGGAGCATCAGTGCTGGTAATTATCTCGTATGACTCATGGGTAATATTTTTTGAGGAAATGGTAACAAATTGTGGTCTTTATTCTAAATAAGTTGGGATCCAGAAAACAATTTTTGGGTTGACATTCATGGACAAGGCATGACATAGGAAAAGATTGACATTTGCATGGAATAAAAATCAGAAAGATATTGCATGATAATAATTAATACTGGTAATGAGCTAATAGTAAAGGGGAGCACTGATGATCAAGCAAATGGATATGCTGGTAGTCATTTGATGGGAAATGGGAGGAAAGAACATTAGTATAGCTCAGGGAAAGATATTCATTCATTTTTGTCATAACCTCATGCAGTAATACTTCTACCTTTGGGATCTGACTGTGACACATATGTAAGTTGTGTCTTTTTCTCTGCAAGCTTGACTATATAGTATCCAGTTAAGTATGAGGTGCCACGGATGACGCCCTTTTTGACTGGGCGGGTCTGCATTTGAGAAAAGAGCAAATATATTCCTTTATTGATCAAGGCAAAAGCTTCCTATTCAACAAAACATCATACCTGTAATTTTCTCATTTCCCTGATGAATTTTATGAACTTAATGATATTCATATGAAGCCTTCATGTCACATGTCAATTAAGGTTTATGGGAAGAAAAAAAACTAGAAGATAGGCATGTAGAATGCATTTGATAACAGTCTATGCTGTTTAATCCCAACACAGCTGAAGCGGCAAAATTGCTGTGATCATCTGAAGTTGCAATTAACCATGGCCCTTAGCATCCTGAAAAATTAGTCACATTGACATTATTTACGTGCAATAAGTTCAACTTTACCAGACTTGGGACGGCCACGATGATGTGGATCATACCCTTATTAAAAAGTTTGGTTTTGAGGGGTTTTGTTTCTTGTTTATTTTTTTATATATTTTTTTTTCTGTATTGTTTCTCTCTCTCAAGTGCTGTGTCCTTTCCAGGATGTGACCTTCATTACTGCCATCTTGAACTTATCTCTGTCCTGCACCATCTTTCCTGCAGTTATGTCTGTGTGCACGCTTTCTTGGATGTCATCACCCCATCTTCTCTTAGGTCTTCCTCTCCCTGGTTTGCTGGGCATCTTTCCTTCCATAATGGTTCTTTCAAGGCTCTGGTGCCCTTTAGGTGGCCAAAGAAGGTCCACTTTCTTCTCTTTATTGTTGTGAGCCAATCTCTTTCAATGTTTAGTTCTTTCAGAATTGATTTGTTTGTTCTTTTTTGAAGCCATGATATCTTAAGGATCTTAGCCCTTTAGTTCAAAGCTAGATAGTATTGCTTCAATACTAGTGGTAATGGGTCATGATTCACATCCACATGTGGCTATTGGGAAGATACAAGTTCTTATTAAATTATCTTAATTCGTATGCCTTTGCTTGTTCCATGCCAAAGGGCTTTAATTTGCCTCAAACAGCTGTAGGCCATTGAGCATCTTCTGATTTCCCTGCAAATGTCTCCATTATTATAAATCATTGTTCCTAGGTAATTGAATTCATTCACTACCGCTTTTTTCATTTTTTCTAATCTGGATGGCAGGGTTTCTGTTTGCCATATCTGTCTTCATAATTTTTGTTTTCTTTGCGTTAGGTGGAGGTTTTGGTTTTCAATATGTTCTTCAACTGTTTCTATAAGTTTTTGCAGTCCTTTAGGACTTATAGAAAGGAGCACAGTAGTTCAGGGATATTGTGAACACCTATGTTTAATGTGTCAAAAGCTTGAAAAGAACCATCTTCATACTATTTCCGCATAATGTTCTCAGTGTATATATTGAATAAATATGGTGATTATATGCATCTCTGTCAGACCTCTTGTTCTGTATTGTTTACTCTAATTTCTTTAAAGCCACAAAGGTTTGCTACTTGAAAAATAAACACTTTACTCCCTACAACACCCCATCTGCTCAGATAAGGTCATCATCTGACACTACCAGTCTAACAGTGTCCAGAGCAAACTACAAAGTTTGGGGGGAAATCCAAATTGGCTGTCTTGCTCCAAAAATCCGAAACTCATTGCCAAAACGGTTGACCCATTTAAGACCAGCCTTAAAAACATCTTTTCATATTGTAGCTTATTTGTATGCCTGTACATATATTCACTCATCTGTAAATATGTCCTTTGTCATTGCTCATTTGCTGCATAGCTCATTTGGTTACCTTCAAATTGAGTCTGTAATATGATTAGAATGTTTGTTTCTATCTGCGTTTAGAGTCTGTACTTGTATGGGGTTAGACGCGCTATAAAAGCCATTTATAAGTATCATTATTAATAGGTGTTTTCAAGAGAAAGCAGACTGTTTCTCTAAAGGGAGGGTAAAGAATCAAAGAGAGCTTCATTTTGAATCAGAGGTGAATCTTTAGAATCGTATCCAGATATCTCTCTGTGTCTGTATGTAGAAGTTAGAGAGAAGCTTACGGTCTCAGGTGTTTTAACACTATTCTACAAATTAGAAATATTGTATCAAACCAGGGAACTCATGTCATTGGTCTTAAAGGAAGGAAATTAGGATAAAACTTTATTAAAATTCTGATGTGGTCTCTCTTGCAATTATCCAAAGTGTGTTGCATTAACCAGTGACTTTCATATAGAATCAATTCTGTTTCTCGGTAAAAGTTGTGTTTAAGTGGTAGTTTCATTCCTACTCTTTTTTCACTGGGGAGGAACAGTTGTTAAAAGAGGATGATTGAACATGAAAGTTAGCTACAAACAGTAATCTTAGGCTTTAGAGGACTGCCCGAAGGAAAATGTCTTCACTCCATTTCCTTTCCAATTCCCTCTTTCTTCTTCAGCTTAGAAATTAGAAGTCACTAACTATACCAGGTTACTGATTGGTTAAGCTCCAATTGTTTTTGACAAACGTTCTTTTTTGGAATACCTTCCAGAAACAAGCAAGCCTTGAGCACTAAGACTTGTTAAGGAAAAGATAGAATGGAAGGAGGAATGGCAGGCTTAATTTTGCCTCGGCAACCCCTTTCCAGTAAATTTATGTATCAATTTTTTTTTTTCATTCAAACCAGCACAGTGCGGGTTGAAACCTTGATGACTCTGCTTGTTAATTGAGTTATATTCAAGCAACTGCAACATTCACCTCCTCTTAAATTTCTTTTGACTTTAGGCAAAAGAATAAAAATATCAAATTTTTTATTTTTTTTATTCAAGCCAGCACAACCAAATTTCAAACCCTGGGGGGTACTTCAGCTTGGGAAGTGAGTTCTAAACTCATAAAACTGTAACGTTTTTATTTCTTTCCATTTCTTACTACATTTAAGATTTTATAACAATCTTTATAAAATTAACATTGATTCAGAATTAAAAAGTGACATTTTACTCTAAAAAAAATAATTGAAAAATAAAAATGTGCATATGTTATCACCCTTTGTCCTGTGAAAAGATCTAATCCAATGAAAATTAAATCCCAATGCCAAAAAAATAAGAAAAGACTACTGAATCAAATACATATAAAGTAGAAATGGGGGAAAAACAGATGGGAAGAAATGAAAGTATAAATGTTAAAAAATCAAATAAAATTAGTCAATATCTTAACTATTTTTTCAACTGTACATAAACATATGGGCAAAATCTAAAAGACACTTTAAAAAATGAAATGGGAGACATTAAAAAATGTGAATATAAAACGTTTAGGGTATAGAATTGTAATTAGACGGATCCCTGACTTTTGTCTTGATGAATTTTGTCAAGGCCATTCAACCCTTTTCTGTAACATGATGAACAATATATCCCAATGGCTACTCCAATACAAATACAACCATGAAAATTTGGCAAGGACAAATTTTGAGTTTGCTTTACAATGAGAAAAAAAAAAGACATCACTTTCTTAGGTCTTTCTATTCTATCCTCTTATCTAAATAATGTCATCTTTTAATGCATGACTACTCATGCTTGCATCACAGTAAAGGCCTAAGAAAAATGAGTTCATAGCTTGCCTCATCCATTACCATGGCTGATTGAAGGAGGAAAATGCACTTGTTCCGGAATGCTCATAGCCAATTTTGAAGCTGGTATTTGATAATAGTCTGGTCTTATTGACATTTCATCTGCAGTTTCAAGAAAAATTCTGCTCCCTTTGCAAGTTTCTAATGGCATCCCAAACTGACTTTTCTTACAGCTTAAAGTTGATCATTAATTATATTGAAAGAATTAAACTAAATGGTTTTTCCTAATTTTCTGAAAAACAATGATTTTCTCAAAATCGCAATAACGAATTTTCCCACCTGATAATAAAAATTCGTTAACTGAAAGGTGAACATGTGACAAAACCTCATGGTCTTATAACCCCATATTGTCATAAAATAATGCAAACAATTAAATAGGACTTACCTTAAATCCTCTTTCTAGATAAATAAAAATATATCAATTAGACATATGTACATATGCATAATTTTCTTTAACTATTTGCACCTCTGAAAAAGAACTTACAGAATGATTTACTGAATGATTGAATATAATCTTCTCATATCCACAATCCAACCAAGATCTCTGAGTGACAAAGTCCCGGTTTCTTAAGGGTGGAGGACAGCGAACTAGAAAAGGAATTACAATAAAATTAGCACAACAAATAAATGATACTACAAGAAAACTGAAATCCTACAATTTGAAAAGGATTTTTTCAAATTAACAAAATTATAGTTTGTATAATGTAAGAGCAATTTCTGCATAAGAAGAGTATGGTCTGCACAAAAAAAGTATGGCAGTAGGTTAGGGGTTTTCTCAAAAGAGACAGCACTTTACACTGTGGCCTGCCCCATGGATATCATTCTTCCATACTTGAATGTTAACAAAACTGATCCCCCCTCCCCCCCCACCCCCGCCATAAAATATCAAAATAAACAATTTAGGACAGCCATGCAGATATGAATTTGCTGGATGTTGTTATATCCATATTGGCATCACATCATTCCTTGAATGCCAGACCATATGGGATCAGAGTGTAACTATTGATCAAAGTAAAATATGATCACCATATGATAAAATTCTAAAATGTATTCTTGTTTCAGACAGACTTTATATAACTAACAACAGAGGTGAAAAATACTAATAAAAAAGATATGCAGGGTCTCATTTCCTAATGTCATTACACGATTGACCAGTAAACTTGATCGTCAATGCTTATGTGAGAAACTGTAGGATACAGAAGGCTCGTCTTCCTTGTCATCCACCTTCTAACATGATCCACCTAAGAGCAAAATTTTCTAATTTTCAGAGGGGTGTTCTTAGACAGAACTTATGTGTTGTGTATGAAATTAATAATCAAAAGAATAGGATGCATAATACAAATGAACTACGTGTAAAGTCAATGAACTACTAAAGGAGACAAAAAGTTTTTAAGAAATTAGAAATTGCAATTAATAAACAATGGCTTTTGAATAAGTTTACCCTTTTAAATTAGCTTTGTAGAGAAATTCTTGAAAAATTATCAATATCAGCCATGTCATATATACTTTTAAGAGTATCGCATTACTTATCTTTTACTTTGGTGATGGGTATACATATGTTTGCTATCACATGATGGCACAGATATGTAGCTAATGACTTGCTGAGAGATTGATGTTTGACACTGATATGCACACTTGTATTACTTGCAGCTTAGCACATATATAGTCTACACAACACATGTAAAAAGCTTTAACAAAAATAATATCGTTTATAAAAATTAAGAAAAAACAAATCAGAGCTTTTAAATAGCGCTAAATCCACTATGTGCTCGAAGTGCTGTACAGGAGTTCCCTGACAGGCCTTTTAATTTGTTCAAATAAATTGACTTCTCATCTCCATGTGGAGTGTACAGAGATGCAGCCATTTTACAGGCACATTTGTGTTAGCATATTTTGTGCCTTGACACCTGACTTCTGTTTAACAACAAATTGATCATGTCTTACTGAAACCATTACATGGTGTAACCGTAACTTTTCTTTGTAAGATTTATCATAAAAGCAAGTTTCATTCAATTAAATGGGTAAGTGTTTGACAATTTCCCAGTTTTTCATTCTAGTAAAGAGGCAGACCCTTCCATATGATAAATGACAAAGATTTAGAAAGTATTCTGTCTGCTTCCAAGGGATCATTTCATTTATGCGGTGGTTTCATTTAAGCTATGTTCCAAATACTGGGAAAACTACATAAAATATATAAACCTTATCTTCTTATGTTATAAACTTGTATCCGTCTTTGCAGACTCTGTATGTACGATAATAATTCCATAAGAAAGACCAACTTTTATCATTAACTGATATGAGACAAGTCAGAGGTACACATTGCACGACCATGTGATAGCAACAAAAAAGAAAGGAATAAACAAAAAGTAGCAGGAAAAGGTTTCTAAAACAATATATATGATACAAAGAAAACAAAATGACTTTCTTGTAAGAGTTAATAACATGGGTTGTGACTCGTCTTAAATCCATGGATAAAAATTAAGGGAAAAAATCTCTTCTAACCCACAAGCCTGTGACATGAAAGATATGAGCAAACTCAACCTAGTGCAAAAAGGGAAATAATTTTAGGTAGAGAAAAATAATGAATTCTGAAATTCTATTCTAAGGGATTCATTTTTTTTTTTTAATTTGGTAGTCCTTAAATTTCATGCAATTACAGGTTGACACAATCATGTATATAGGTATCAATTTTCATGGTTGAAAATATTTTTTAAAATCAGTGTGTCTACAGCTTACCTGTTGAAAAAAAATTAGGACATCAGAAGATTAGCATTTACATAGCCTATTTTCATAAATGTATAAAACTTTAATTGAACTTTTAAACAAATCCTTATCTGTAAAATAAAAAAAAAACTTACTTGCATAATACCCAATATCGTTATTTGGATTAATGGCACAAATTTCTCTCCCTTCCAGCATCGTCCGATCCCAAGACTTCCTATATTCAGGATCATGGAGTACATCATACAATACACTAGCTTCAATGTCATCAAATACACATCGCACCTGAGTAAGTGAAAACAAGTAGATTATAGGGTTATAACCATTTCAGGAGAATAAAGATTGCAAGAATCTAAATAACGGTAAAATGATTCATGCTTAAAGAGTTTTGTGATTCTCATTTCAAACAGGAAAAAAATTTCCGCCCTGGAGACTAAAGATAATAATTAAAGTGTAAAATTATCAAATTCACTGCCGCTGTCTCATCCAGTGAATTTCATCCTGAAAACTGAACATGAGTGGTCCTGTTTTCATTTTATTTGAGCAGTATCTGATTGAATTGTGTACCTTGTACAATGAAACCTGTTCATGGGAGAGGCATAGAAAGGACGTGTAATCAATTCATCTAAGAGGACAGGGTTACTGTTTATTTATAAGATTCTCCCCCTCTGCTTGTCATACATACAAGTGCCCTGAGCATTTCTATAAGATTTGAGAGGGTGCTATGTATACATAAACGTATACATAAATTCTCAAAACAGTAGGACCTCTGTTGTTGGGCCCCTCCAGGGAATCGGGAAACCCGCAAAATTGGGACAAAATTCTCGGGAATGGAATTATTTCTATATAATCTTATCCCTAATCGAGACAACAGTGATGGAGTCAAGTGTCTTTTAAAAGCAAAGAAATTTCAAGCAAAATTTTTCACAGTTTCGGCACAATGTCTCACATTATACAAGAAGAAGGCTCAAAGGGTTGTCTGGTAATATGAGAAAACAAAAAGAAGAAAGAAAATTCTCCTGACACTAACAAATCAACATCTAGACCAAGTTAAGAAGCTTGCAAGGAATGACGGACAGCTTTTTTCATGAAGCAATAGGACAGAACAAGACAAGATTGTAAAGTTACCCATGTGTTCACGGCCAGTGGTTGAAATGAATGTTAGGGGTGGAACTACAGAGTTATTCAACCTCAACTGACAATTAAAGATACATATTCAATGGTTTGCAAGCAGTGATGACACTTTCATCAGCTGCGCCTCGCCCTAGGAAATTGGGAGGAATTTTCAGTGTCCTAATAACAGAGGTCCTCCTGTATATCTTCGGTGAAAATGCCAAACCGTGTATGTCTTTCAGTCAACATTTAATAGGAGATAAAAAAAAACATATTATGTCCAACATCTCTACTATAACACAGTCCAGATGGGATTCTTAACTCATTTCATGCATTATACTGTTTTTATTTACTCGGGCCAACTTACACGGTTTGACCTACCCGCCAATGGAATATTTTCGGACTTAAACGGTTTGGCATTTTCACTGACGATATGTATAACTAAAAAAGTACCTAGGCTAATTTTCTTCTTTATAAAATTTGATCAGCCAAGTGTATTAATGGAAGTGATTTTTCACTACACCCTGTTGCGAGCAAGAAAATTTATTCACAACAGCATTCGCTAGGCCCAGAGGTGTGTAGGGCCGACGGTATGTGTATGCCTCGAGACGTCTCTTTGTTCGTCTTTTGATTGGCTCAAGACATGTATGTCACTACCTTGGTGGCAATTCCATCTACCTTTACTTTGTTTAGTTTATTTCATGACAATGACAGCCCTCTTGACAGTTCATTTTGACATGTGCTAATTTTTTTCGCCAGCAGCTTGAATTGACACAAAACGCAAACATGATCAGTTTGTTGTTGGTGGTTCTGAAAGAGCCCAAACAGAAGACACTGGACATTTTAACTGACATTCATGTGTATTGGTAGGCCCACCAATTTTTATAGCTTGTCTGAAGGCCTATGCAGGGACAGAAGCGACATGACCTGTGTCTAGACCAGAAAGGACAGTGCAAGGCCATTTATCTCTGTCTCCCTATCTCTCTTACCCTTCTGTCTGCACTGCCCTTCTCTCTTTCTCCCCTTCTATCTCCACTGCCTGCCGGCGTGTTTGTCTGTCTGTCTCACTCTCTCAACCCAATCTCTCCAAATTTCTCCCTCACTCTCTATCTAACTATCTCGCCCTGTCTACCACTCTTTTTTTTTTTTTATTCAGAATGAAAGGAATGAAAGACATGATGGAAATCCAAGTTGATGATGAAAAGAGTAAATTTTTTATGTTATGTACTGATAGTGACAGCATTATAAACAAAAATGATTATCATTTTTGCAGTACTATAATAAACAAGGCTTTCCTTTTAAAAAGGCCTAATACTGCTATGATAGCAACAATAATCATAATGGAATGTACAAAAACACTGTTGTGTTACTGTAGTATTGACGGCTAAGCCCACTCAACCTTCTTAGGCCTACTACATGTAGTACCAGCACAACACAGTGTAGCCCATTTCTCACAAACATACTGCTTCCACTGCTGGGTCACCCGAATTAAAGTATATGCACTATGCTGCATGCAGTTCAAACTTTTTCATCTTTTATATGTAATACATGTATTGATATAACATAGAGCTAATATGTATTGCTGAAATATATTATATTCATATTAATTTTTCGGCCCGCAACAGGGTGTTGTGGATACGAAGTTTCATCTATACGGAACAGGGTGTTGCAAAGAATCAAATTTGTCTTCTCACCACAGGATGTAACAAATAACGACAGTTTATTGTAATATCTTAAAACCTTAAAATCAAGTTCGCTCTTATTATATCTTTAAGATTATAAAAACATACCTTCACCATCTTAAAGTCTGATAGCTCATTGGCCTTGGTCCAAACCATCGTATGATTTTTGTTTACTTCAACCTTCCAGCCATCTGTTTCCTCACAAAGTGATTTAAATGAACGAAAATCACAATCTTCCGGTATTTTGACTTCACCAATTTTCAAGGTGGTTGAGACAGACATATTTCCTCGAGATGTTGAGAATTTCTTTGAGATTTTGGCAAACACTGTATGAAAGATATCTTATTAAAATCTCTCGTGATTATAATCTAAAACTATGTGGATAAACGGCCCTTGGCTTTTTGATTTGAAGAAAAAAAAGGACACTAACAGTTTTAAATTATATCCCAATGTATCAGACGAAAAATGTTTGAGTGCTCAAAAAAAAAAAAATAAAATTTTTAACTTATTGACTGATTTCTTCAGATGACTGCTTTACCACAGAAAATAGAAGTTCAGAAGGCAATGCCGAATGTTCTGAAAAAGAAAAGGCAAGTAAATAATTAGTAATGCGCAAATAATTATCAGAATGATTCAGTTATCATAAAATAGATTTCTACTCTGAGGACAACTTCAAGATGTTGGGTATTTTATTCTTGATTGGATCCTTCTCCAAGAATTAGAATCAGATCTACATGAATTTAATTTGTAAATATGAAACATCATTAAAATAATCAAATTATCTATGTTCATTTTAGAACAAAAAGTATCTGTCTAATTTTTAAGTTTTTTTTTTTAATCCATGACTTAAAAATACCCCCCCCCCCTGAAACTGATACACCTTAAAAAAAAGAAAGAAAAGATTCTCCTTGTCTGTTCCTTTATTTTATCCAGACTGGATTACTGTAACTCCCTTTTGTCAGGTATTCCAGAGA
>JAOWAY010427354.1:0-13990 GCA_028565895.1 Goniobranchus geometricus | reverse complement strand
GCCAGCTTTTTGGACTGAGTTGTGGAATCGCAGCACTCATCGACTGAGGTTCAAAAATTACGGGGAACCAAGAATCAGTTTGGCCAGTTTTTAAAAAAAGTTTTGCGACAAACAGCAAACGTTAACTACCTGTGTGGCAAGCAAATCAGTCTCAAAATGGCTGCCTAGCAGTCGGGAATGATTCAATTGAGGAGTGCCGTTTTGTAATTGTTTATTTTAACGTTCTGAAACAATTAATAGATACTTTAATTTTGGAAGTTATTTAGTTTCGTTTGGTATCAGGGGAATGGAGATGAGACTAACATTTCCAGACTCTATGTAATAATAATAAATGTAATATTAAGAATAATAATAATAATAACCCCATTAGCATTAACCCCTTTCGGCTACCATTAACTCTGCAAGGGATGGTTTTTTAGATAGGGGTCACAGTCACAGAATCATTGAAGATCAGAGAAGGCAGGCTCACTCCATTCAACTCAGGGAATCATGTGCAGAATAAATGCGCTTGACATTGCCCAGATGAGCTTACTTAATAGCAAAGAGAGCTAAAAGCAAAAAAAAACCCCAAAAACAATGTCTTGAGGAACAATCTAACTGAGGAGACAGTTGAGGCCAGAACTGTGGACACTTTTATGTCCAGGGCCTCCTGCCGCCCATTGAAATTTTTTTTTTCCCCCCGTCAGCCGTGCTGCGCAATCCATTAGAAAGTAGCAAAATGATCGATATGCTGATCATGGCTGCTTCATTGAAGAAGAAGAAGAAGAGGTCTGTTATATATCCTAAGAAATAAGAGAGGAAGTAAGCGGATTGCTTAGATAATGAGGAGAAGAAAGGTCAAGTGGTAAGAGGCTTTCTACAGACCATGATTGATCATAATATAATAGAGGTCTCCTGGTGATTAGCCCATGATAGTAGAATTTGTACATGATGTTGTTTGGATAACTGGAATGAGTTATTGATACAATTGTGCGAATAACCACTCCGTTTTATTAAAATTTGGGCTGCATGGTTGACAATAGCTTATATTTTTGATCTAGATTAAATCTTGGTGTTTTTTGTAAATTTGGTATTATCTTTGCTTTTTATTCTGGTTTTCTTTTTTTGTGTTTTGTTTTTCACAAGGAGTTACAGGCAGGGCTACATGTTGCAATGTATTGAGTTCTAAGTGTATTTTGCATTGACTTAATCTCAACCTTTTGTGCATCAGGTCCGTTTTAATCAGAGCCATAAATCCTACATATATGTATTATATTTTTAGTTTTTGTACAAAAATTGCAAGTATTCAGAAAATCTAACCACCATGACTTAAAGTTGTAAATATCTAAAAATCGATCACGTTTTCGAAAGTAGATAAGAATTAGCATTGTATGATATTTTATTAAGTAAACTGTTAATAAGGGACCTCCTGTTATTCATTGTACTTTGTCATTTTTCTAACCAAAAATTCATCTTGCATGTTCTCAGTGGCATAAAAAAATGTAGTACACAATTGAAGTTGAACCACAGTCAATCGTGAATGCCCACCTGTATTCATTTGTACCATCCACCCTATGAAAATGGAATGAACTCCATACTCCATAAAGTCTCAGCCTGGAAGTGAAGAAGAAGAGAGTAGCTTCTTAATTTTTGAAAAAGTGTCTAGATGCTCTGAAAAGTCATGCCTTCTTATCCAAATAGAATATTTCAGGGTACTTACTAAAATGATACATACCATCATTGAATCACTGACCCAAAATTATCCCCAAAAAGCTCTCTTACACACTGTGCATAAAAGCCAAAATAAGAACAATCTCTTTGAAATCTTTTGAAATATTGTTTTAAAAATAGGTAATACATTGGACTTGCAACCAAAAGTGGCAAAAGATTGCAGGTTTCATTCCTGGAATGGCCATTGTGATTTAACTCTTGGACAAGGTTATGACCTCTAATTGCCTCCGTTTGACAGCGCTATTCCTATGGCTGATGCTCGTATTTCATTAAACGGCAAAAAAGCAAATTATTTACCATCTGAGATGAATGTCGTGGTATTTTTTAAAATCTTTTTTTTTTTTGTAAATATGCCCTTTCAATTGAGGCACCTATGAAATTATTGATTAGTAATTGGTAGCAATATGAAAAGAAGTGATGAATTTTATCAGTTATGATAGATTTTGTAGAGGAATTTTGAGTACAAGGTATAAAATTGATATGTTGCGAGAACGGAATTTTACCGCGGCCCATTGTAAATGACTGTTATCTCATTAGTTTTAAGTAGTAAGGGTTCCATTTTATTAGTTTCATTTACTCATTAGTAAAAGTCAATTAAATTCTGAAATCCAGCAGACGATAATTTCCATGATTCTGAATCATGTTTTGTAATACAATTGACATCGGATAAGTTGATTTCCATAGACACAACTCCAAAATCAACTCATCTGAAAAATTCTGGAGTGTACTTCAGTGTTTAGAAAGCTGCTTTAAAAATAACAGAATCACTGCTTTAATGGAACGATCCCCTGGGAACACAAGTTTGTCATAATGAGCTGCTTTAAAGGAACGAAAAATCTGAAATTTGTCAAAGTTCAGCTCACATTATTGATGGCAAATGTTACAAAGACATTAATTAAGTCGGAGATTACACCATTTACATGGATAATGGCAATCTTGCATCAATCCCATTCATGGTTACACTATGTACATGGATAATGGTAATCTTGCATCGATATCATTCATGGATGATTAACTGCTTAGATTTTGGAATCCAGTGGCTATTACTCAAAAAGGAGGAGACGATTGGTTTCAACAACAGGCGCCATCAGTTGATTGTTAAGGAGAATCAGGTGTCACCCCACAATAGGCCTGGTTACCTCACTTATCCAAATATAGCGTAATCTTTCACATGCATGGGTATAGAAATTAATTGACTAACACTCCTCAATGCTGCGAATGTAAAGCAAGGTTGACCAAAACTTAGTACAGGACAAGCCTAGTGACTGTCAAGTCCTTGCCATGTATCACCCCAATGGACACCAAGTGATCTGATGGGCCGCTGGTGGAAATGTGTGAGATACAGGCGAGGGTTGATTTTGGCCATCACTTATATTGACTTATTGATATTGTCATGTTGAGATAATGAGTCTGATTTGACCACCAAGTGTGTGGTCTTAAGCGTGGAGATTTTGGGGTGCTAGCCATAACACTTTGGATGCAATGTTGACATTTTATCAATCCAGCCCTCAGTGTGGGATGAGATCCGGGGTCCTACACTGAGAGGACAGAGAATAGGCTTCTCCCCTTGCATCTGGAAGAAGGCGAGTACGGGTTGAGTAAGAGCTTCTCTCCCTCAACCGTCTCTCTTTTGTTGGGCTCTCTTTTGTTTCTTCAGAGGGGTTTGGGGGAGTTTTGCTGGGAGAGGGAGGTAGGCATTATTCAGTGGCCAAATCACATTGCCGGGTCACTTGCTATTGAGGTGGAACAAAAATATATAAAAAGTAATGGATTACTCAATTATACGGCAAAACTAGACAAAACATGTGTCTTTCGGACATACGTCCTTCATCAGACAAAGAAACACAGGGACAATATGCAAGAAAAATAACAATGAGATGGAACAAGTACTTTTGTATATAAAGGGTGGTACAAAATCATGAGTATTTATAGTTGCACAGTTTTGAGCGTATTTGAATAGTTTTGGGAGTTAAAGGTCAATTTTTAATTTATTGTTTTGTCTCTTGAAGATATGACTTTTTCTTTTCTTTTTTCTTTTTTTTGCCTGTAAATCATCTCCCCATTTACTTATTTCTTACTTTTATGTATTATTTGTACTGTTTATTAAAAATGCCTGTTCCCGTTTTTTAGCAACTGTTTTTCCTCATCCTAAAATTGTTTCTATAACCTCTGTCCACTCACTCTCATTATTGCTAGCCTATCATCTTCCTTTTTCCATTGGTGCTGAGATGACGTAGCAGTCGAAAAGAGCCCTAAAACACCAAACAAACTTATTTTTCCCACCGCTGACACAATAGCGGGTTAAAAGGAATACATCTTAATTGGGATGATTTGTTGGAAAAGGCGCCGTTCCGATTTAGCAGCGTGTACTGTATTAATAATGTCTTTAAGGGGTTCAACTGATTTAACTGCATTGCTTGCCGATTGCCGATTAGTGATTTCTATTCTGCTCTTCTTTTTTTCTTTTTCTTTTTTTTTTTTTTTTTTGATGATGCCTTTGACTTGAGAAGCCTTGAGCAATGTTTTTATCATTTCTGAAGGGAACTTTTATCGACTTAAACAATTTTTTAAAGTCTTAAATTGATTTTTGCTCCTTCTCTGAGTTTCACCAGGGATACAATGTGCCACTCATCTTCTTCTCCTTCATTTTTCATTCTTTTCACATTGTACTAGGTCTAGGTCTTATATCAGACTTGATTCACACAAATTCAGTATGCCTGTGTAGATGCAGAATAAAGTGTTGTGATTGCATCCTGTGTAAGCAGCCAAGAATGATGTCATTGGTAACGGGAATCTCCTCTTTCTTCCCTTTGCTAGGTCTGTCATCAATTTGCTGAGGGCAGTGCTGCATGACGTCACAATGTGCTACATACAGTATAATCTGCTTATATCAACAGCCACTTTATAGAAATTTTCATGTATCAACATGATTTCCAATTACAGATTTTTTTCTTCAATATCCCCACTGAACAATTTCTCTTGTATCAACTTTTTTTTTTGGCCTGTTCTGCTTTATTGTGTACTCATGAACGTAAATATGAAAAATGTTGAGTTTTCAAAGCTAACTGTTAACCCTCTTCTCTACTGGTCCCCATGTTAGCCGAATTGTAGATCTACACAATAGATCTTAGATCTGTATATTGCCTCACACATACATGTGTTCTTCTCATGCCACTTACACCATATCCCTACCTCCATTTTCTTTATCTTTGATCTTTCCTTGTTTTTTTTTTTTCTCTTTGGGTGGATTTGTGTTTTTATTTAACATTTTTATATTATATTGACGTCATATATATATGCACTTCCCAAAGCAAGTCGATATATGTGCAGATTATACTCTAGTATAAATATCTGTGCTACATGCATATGATGCAAGTCCATTGATAAGTTGTGCTATTTTGACTTTTAGTGTTGCTTTGGAAAAACTCATTTGTTTGTCATGAAATCGAACCTGCTGCCTCTTGGTCTACAGGCCAACGCTCTAGCACTGCACTAGAGCACCCCATGCTACTCCTTAGTTCTTGCCATTTCTAAGCTTGTTACTGTTACTCTCAAGTTCTGCTCTGTCAAGTTTTGCTTCTGACCATTGAGTTATAAATACATATAGATGATTGAATACATGACTGGTGAAATAGATGTACTAAGATATGTGTATTTGTGAAAATACCCATAGAAATTTGGAGGGATATAAATTGATTATTTGCTGAAGTATGAAAGAATGATTCCTTTTGTGTAAAAAAAAAAAAAAAAAATTCTCCATATTAAGAAAAGTATATTTGACACTGTCTTGCATGAATATGTATGTACTGAACTAGAATTTCACTAGATTCTCTGATTTTTGAAAATGTATATTTCAGATCACTTCAATGATGTTCGCAAAGCCACAAGAAGTCAAGTCTTTTTAAGACACAACATGCTCTGGGAACATATCAGATAGATGTTGATGCAGATGTTTAGAAGCCTCAAATGCTCACGACAGTGGCAAGGACATCATGTTGCAATTGTCACAGATATATTTCTCAAATTTCCAGGATTTCCTTGCAGGAGATTTTTATTCACAACATTGATACAAGATAAAGAAAAAAAAGCAAATGTGAACGTAGAAGAAAAGGAAATTGCTGCTAGTTTGGCTGTGATGACTGATGATAAGTCAGATACAATGCCCTCTGCACTTAAGACAATTTCTGTTGTACCCGGAAAAGGTCCCCCTCCTGAACCCCCAGTTACTTGCTGCATGAGTGGCTGCTCCAACTGTGTATGGATTTTGTATGCTGAGGAACTGAAGGAATATTATGGAGATGGGGGTGAAAAGGCTCGTAAAGCTCTAGATAAAATAGAAGATCCATCTTTAAAAGCTTTCATCAAACTTGAATTAGGACTGTGATATATTCCTATCAGAATGTTCAATAACTTTACATTCAGACAATATTTGTATTTCCTTATTCAGCATATTCATTATATTATATTGTTATGTTTTTTTTTATAATTCAATTATTAAGTCAGTAAAAGTGTGACCATTTAGTTTTTAGCCTTTTTTTTTCATACTGTGATGTCCAGTTAGAATAATTTTTACAAGTGGAATTTCTCCCCTTTCAAACATGAAATAAATGTGAAAGAAAATCAAAGGAACTATAAAATTGCTTTTGTACTTGTCATATAATTTTGCCCTTTGTATTTGTCCATGAAAGTATTCTTATTATACAGCTACCCAAAGATGATAATCTTGCTGATTTAGCGGAGAGAAAATTACTATCTTTTTGCATGATGAGGATAAGATTGATTCAAAATTAAGCTATCTGAATTGATCACTGGTATCATTATTATGAGTAGACATTGTCGTCATTTATATACTGTGGGCCTATATACTTTTAATAATTGTATGATTGATTTAAGAACTCAAAGTAGGCCTATTAGTATTTAAAGGTTTATACATCTGAGAAAACCAACAGATTCAATTAAAATGGAATCAAATCTCCGTGTAGATTCCTCTCCTGAGTAGGCCATGCAAAAGCACATTTTGCATACAAGCATTTTCTGTAGGTCTGTGATGGGATTTTTCTCTATTTAATCATAAATAATATGGTCGTATTTCAGAAAAGCACACTCCATGTGTCATCAATTGCATTTTGGAACATGACAAAAATTACTGTGGAAAAAAAAAGGATGTAACCTGATGTTAATGGACAGCATGCAAAAGGTGATGCAAAATAATGTAGTGTTTAGACAAAGCCAGTGGATGGTCATAATTGATGAGAAGAGCAAGGGTGGAATGAGAGATTGTCTGTAAGTCCTATAACAATGAACATCTCTAGAGGGAGCTAAAGGGTTAATAAGATTCCACTCACATTACTTACAGTAATGAATGCCTCTAGAGAGAGCTGATGAGGAGCAAGATAGACATGAAGTGAAGTGTTGATTGCCTGAATGTACATATATGTGTGTTGAAGTTATTTTAACTCTTGTATCTCTTTTTCATTTCTTTTGCCCCAACAATAGTTTTTGCTCAAGAGCATGGTCTGCATTTAAGCACACTTTGACTACTTCTAAAAATTGTGTGCTCAAGGGGAACCATTGCAGTATGGACTTTCCTATCAAAGGTTGAGCTGAGGCATCATATATTGCCTATAACAAATTTGTCTGTATCTTTACTTTTTGATCTACAAAGAGTCTTGGTATTTCAAAATGCTCGTTTGAATGGGCTTTTCACAACAATTTGACGAGTAACATTTTTCTCAGATTTTTGACATTAGTCTTTTCCTCAGCCACTACCCCAGAATTACTCCAGTTCTGATTCAGATGTGAAGTGTCAGAAGCTTTATTAAAAAATGCACCATTTTAGAAATACAGTAAGTGATTCATCAGATTTTTCCCCGCCGGTGCTTGTAAATATGCACACAGATTTTACTTTTACTTTACAAAATGTAAAATGCTTTTGACCAGTCAAGAGGTAAAAGGCTACCAGTATAGCATTTTTTCCCCAGAAAATCTTAATATAATGTCCTTTGTTTTGGCCTTCCTTGTACAGATATAATATTGCACTTTATAGTTATAGCTTCACAAAATTTGAAAGACAATTCTTTTTCTGTTCAATATCACCTTTTCTCACTTTGGTTTAAAAAAAAAATCTTTTTGACTCCAATCAAAGTTTAGTAGTAGTTCGGCACTTTTGCCGCCCAATTGTTTCATGGTTATTTTTGACTGAAAAAAGACTGGCCAACAATAAATGTGCCCTTTTTCTAGATGGCACATAAATGATTCTTTTTCAATAAGTAAAATTATGTTTAGAAAAAGGCACACTCTATTTTAACACCAGAATCTTGCTTGCTTTCTGTGATAGGCAAGCATATTTGATGTTTTATAATGATATGAAAAAAAGATCCCTGTCAAATATGTTATCATATTTCAGCTTGATGAAAGTCTATAAGCTATACACAGCTTATTCATGGATATGGTAAAAAAATCTCTTCATTTGGCCAGCTTCCGAACAACAGTCTTCATTTTTATCACGAGCCAATAAGTGACTGTCACAAAGTTCACTTTCATTATACTGCTGCTATAAATAGGTGGAATTGAAGTGTAATTGACCATATTATTTGTTATTAGAATAGATATTGATAAAGATCAAGATTGCATTTATATGATGCTTTCCACCATTCAAGAACAATCTCAAAGCACTTTCCAGCCCTTTATCCCCTAGCAGGCATACCCGCTGGGGAGTATACAGTAATGTGAAGTACATTTGGCGCAACAATATCAGCCTATTGCTAGGTACTCATTTAACACCGCAGTCGAGTGAAGCAATTTGGGTAAAATTTCTTAAGGAAAAAGCAGATGTTGTTGCTGGTGGGAATCAAACCAAGGAACTCCTGATCCCTGACCAATGCCTAAACCATTGAGCCATCTGTGCCCCCTGTTATATCACTTGTGTTGAGATCATGGCCATCAATGAGTTAATCTTTCAGTGTATACAGGAACTTGGAAAATGCTGATTGTAAGTGATTTGCACCTTAAGGAAGATGTTCTTGATTGTATTTTTTCATATATCTTGTTTTATTAAATGATAAATGACCTGCTGATTTTTTCTTTCAAATTGTCCAACTTTAAATATCTTGTGCTTTAAATGCCTGATGATGTGGAGGGATCAGAAAGAACTGACGGTGAACGAGGCATTTATTGTCTTTTTATATGGAACACTCTGAGCTTTGTAAATGTGTCTTATGATCATGAAAGAAGTGAGGAAAATTAAAATTATGTCGAGTTTGAGTTACATGTTGACTTTTTTTTTCTATGTTTTTATATTTTCCTTTATCCTTAAAAATGGATTCTCCTCATATTGTACAGTACATTCTTGAAAGTCATTGAAGGATTTTCAACATCATCCATAAACAATATATGGAATACCACTTTGATTCATTAATAACATTATGAGGTCATTGAAAAATCTGAATCTGATTCTGTATTATTGTAATACATTGTATATACACTATCTTTTCCCTCATCCATAGAAAAAAATAATCCAATATACATTTACAAGTGTAGCATGCCCATATAAATTTATATTAACACTTACAGACAGACTCATTATTAACAGAAAGTGGTCACATTCAATTCACAGAACGTGGTAAGTAAGCGGTAGGATAGCGGTGTTACAACTTCATGAAGCAGATGAATGGATTTTTATAATAAATGTGTGTGGTTCCATTAGTCAAATTACGACACATGATACAAGTGAACTGGAGACCTTGAGTTCAAGATTTGAGTGAGTTTGTTTGTAACATAATACAAAACCAAAACTACTCAACTTCTTTGCGGAGATTTCATGGAAAGGTAAGGAAAAAGCTAAATAAAGCCTGTATAGGAAATTTCTCCAGAGGATGCAGAAATAACAATGACCATTGCCCTTTTTTTTCGTGGATTTTTGTGATTCTACAAACATATCCTTCAAGCATTGTGGACGGGGCAGAGAAAAGACAGCTCATCAAAAAGAAGTTTAATAACAGTGCAAGATCATACGGTGGGATACTAACAAAATCAGATCACTGTCTTGTTTCCGTCAAATTCAACATTGAATGGTGAAGAAAATGGCTACAAGCCAAAAAAGACAGCGTTGTTAAAAAGTTCTACATAGATTAGTGAACGAAGAGTATGTGTTGAATATAGATCTAATGATGTTTTAGTCACCTGTATAAGAGAACGAAAATTTTGTTATTTGGACAAAATTAAGGCAAATTATTGATGAAACAGCTTCTTCTAACACAGTTGGTCTCCACGAAAAGGCAACACAAAAAAGTACCAAACAGAACCTTTGATAAACTGGTTGCAGGACTCTCAGAGCGAGAAAGAAATTTGAGAATAGAAAAACAATCTTGCAATGACCAGATTTAAAAAATTACATCTAAAGAAGGAAAGAAATTAAATACTCAATAAAATTCATGTACAAGTCAAAGAAAAAAGTAACAATGAGTTAAATCTTAAAGACAAAATAAACAACTGACTATGCCCAGAACTTTAAGCTGTCAAAACGCTTAACAAGAAGAAATAGGAACATCCAAAGATATTTGATCGTGAAAACAAATTCGTGACAGATACCACTGAAATTCAACAAATTGTTCTTAATCATTTTAAGTCTAAATGCAAAGATGAACAACGTAATGACATACAGCCATTTTAAAGAGAATAAAGAAGTCTCAATGTACCCATCACTCCAAGAAAAAGGCCAGAAACACAAAGCTAATAACAAAAGCATGTGGAGCAGATGGAATACGAAATGCCCTGCTGAAATATGGGAGCATCACAATTACAGCCACCTTATACTCTATATTAAAAGAGATATTTATGAATCACAACAATATCGATATCAATTCAGGACTCGTACTCATAGTCACCATACAAAAGCAAAGAAAAAACTGAAGGACCAGTTTTGCACCTTTGCCCCATTACGACATTATTGAATACCATCCAAAAGATACTATCACTAATACTCAAACCCTGGGTCCTCCCACAAATTAAAAATCTGATGCTACACTGTCTACTGGCTGAGTGAACTTGATGCTCGCTTAATTTGCGAAATCAGTATCAGACAATATACCTAAGTCACACTTAGCTGCAAAAAAAATCTGTAGAATGACCCTCAATAAAGATACCGGTAGATGAAACAATGTAAGTTTTCAAAAACATGAGCTTTAGAAAAATCATCACCACTCCAGACCATGAATCTACTATCAGCTCATGAAAAATCTGAAGTCTGTGTGATGTGTTGTTATGAAGATCCTAGTAATTGAAAATTAATATCATCCTTCACAAAGTTACACATTGTTCATATTCTTGATTCTTACTGCACATTCTCATTCATTATTCTATAGTTCATATTGGCCTATTACGATTAGATACATACCATATGTAGAATGAAATGTTTTTAAATTGTCTTGCCCATTACGTCTGATTGGTACTGAAAGAGTTTATAGGTGTAGAGAGACATACGACATAGTTCTGAATGTTTTTCTTTTACTACTTTACTTAGAATGTCTTTTCCATTACCTCTAATGATGGGTACCTTTGTTTCCTTGCTAAGTGAAATGAAATACCATGGACTGTTAACCGTAGCGCAATTCAATTTTACCAATATATATATGTACACGCAATTCCTAGATTATTGATCACAAAAAGACACTTGAAAATTAGGAAAGCAATGACAAAAATTTTATTCTTTATTCTGTATCCACATAACACTTGATAAATTCATATTCTTCATACATATTTATTTGTATTTCAAACAATTATAATTTTCAGTTCCTACAGCAATATTACATGTTTGACATCTTTCATTTCATGTCTTTTGCAAAACAATAAGAATTAGTTTTGGAACTAGAAGAATCATTAAATGAACAGTAGTACTGTGTCATAATCACAGAAATTTATATTTATTGGTGAAAATCAAGTAAGGACACATGTCAATCTCTACAGTCACATTTTATTTCAATTTTAACCTTAGAAATCAATAGTTTCTCATTATCATCCAAAGCAATGTGGTAACTGTAATCAGACATCTTCTGCAGTCCATGTACAAGTTAAACATCATGTCTTCATACAAGTAATTATCATTATAAGTTATATAAGTCAAAAGCAATTACATGTATGTATAAACTACATATAAGTTAAAAATCAAATTTTCATCAATAATCAAAAGCAAAGATGTGTTCACCGGACATGATGCTACTACAGTTTTGCACAAATGATGGCAGCATTACATTTATTATGATTATGATCATGAACAGCCACCCCTTATGTCTTGCTAATAATTCTATGCCCATTCTACATGACATGATACAAAATAATGAAAGATCTCATTACAAAAACATGAAATTATGTTTCTTTGATTTCATGTTCCATTTTTTCAAAACACACTGTAATTAAACATTTGATGTGAACGATCCATGTCAGAACAATAAAACCTTGTCAAAGCAAAAAGGGAATTAATCACTTTGCATTCTAGGTCAGAAACAAACATAATCAGAGACTCAGAAACACGATGAGAGCATTTATATAGTGCTAAATCCACTAAATGTGCTCAAATGATTGTACAGGTCATGCTCCCAACAGGCCTTTTCCAACCAAATACTTGAAATACTTCTCAACTATACAGAGATGCAATCCTTTTGCAGGAGCACATGCTCTAGCACAATGTACTGACAAGATCTTCTACTGCTTATGGTCCGGTACTCAATAACCCCTTGAGTGGGGTCTCTCCCAAGGACTTAACAATGCCATGGTGCGCCGTGGCCTTGCAACCTAGTGGTTACAAGTCAAATGCCTTGACCCCACAGCTATGTTGACATGTAATAATGATATGATAATTTTTGTTTGTTTGGCTTTTAGGGCTCTTTTCGACTCTGTTACTAGGAGGGCAAAGAAAGAACAGAAATAGCGATAAAAAAAAAGAGGTTTATAGAAGAGATCAAAAAGTTACTTATATTACTATGGAGGAAAGACACACCAAAAATAAAGAACAAAGACAATGCATACCATTACCACAATGAAAGGTAACAAAGAGGTATGGCTGATTTGACCAACTTATGGACAGAAAAGAATTACAGTAGAACCTTGATAATAAGTATATTCTTGGTGCAAAGAAAATGTATACTTAATATGGAGGTATACTTATTACCGAGGTTCAGAGATTTATCACTCTCAATGCAAGTGTGCATCTTATGGCATAACTTGTAGGCCTACAATACACAGTCTAGTCTCGCTAATGACATAGGAGCTTTTGACTAGATACCCAAACTTTCATCATTAAAAAAAAATCTATAGCGATCATGATTATAAACTTGACAATGTGATTGGTGGAAACGAATGCCTTTGCAATTGGTTCGAATGTCATCTGCTGAAAGGGGGCGGAGTCAACATACATGACAAGAGCATAGGTAAACAATGACCCACACCCACGAAAGCAGACAGTTTGAACCACACTGCTTAAAAGGGGCGGAGTTAACATAAGTAAATAAGAGCGTAGAAATGAATGACCGACACAGTGAAATCATTGTTCTCATTTCTCACGTCGACACGTCCAAGAGATCACAGGTGGAGAGATTCATTCATTTACAAATTCACGTAACCACTCGTCACAATTGAATGGCGACACGCACCCATGCATTATAGTCAAAGGACAAACGTAGACATATCGTCTGATAGGCCCACCCTCTCTCGCTTCTTGATAGTAATGATAGGTGACTTTTGAAAAAAGTTCCTCTCAGTTTCGAGATGACCAGACACAAACACACGTAATAATGCCCCCTTCTCCTCCTATCTAAATAAAGGTGTGAAAAGCACTGCGCTTGCGTCTACAAAATGCCAGACAGTGAGAAACGCAAACCAGACTTTTCAATTATGATAAGTTGAGTCGATTGCCTTTGATGTAGAGAGAAAGTTCAGATTAGCGAAACGAAAGCAGCAATTCGTCCCCAATTAAAGTGTTCCAGAGTACTAAGAAATAATAAAACAACATACTCGTGTTTATCATCGATTGGTGTTAGTCATCGGAGTGAGGCGTGCCACGATGATGATCACGACCCGAGCCTTCTTAATTTTGATGTCGCCGGCACTCGGGTGTGTCTTGGAGTGACTGGATATGCATTACCAAGGCATATTTAGGGAGCGGTGATATTTTTCTTTTAACAGATAGAATTCTTTTTGGTAAATAAGGATGTTTGTTTCATCTTTCTTAAATTGTTGGAGAGATGTATCTATTTGGATATTTGGTTGTTTCCATGGTGGTAGAGTA
>JAOWAY010427243.1:0-13990 GCA_028565895.1 Goniobranchus geometricus | reverse complement strand
TCTGGTCCAAAAGTGACTCTCTCCTTGTGAATGACATTGATTTTAATGCAATGCGGGTAGGCACCAAAGTAATAAGCGTTTATGCTTTCGAAGTCCATGACAGCCTTTGATGTATGTATTGATAATTACATTGTATGGTAGGATGATGACAAATCTCAGTCTGCTGTCTTGTCAACGTGATCATCTGAACGGGCACGTTCCCATTTTTTTTTTTTTTTTGCAATATACATAATTACATTAGATCTACTAACAAGCAGTGATTTGTTCTTCCCCTTCCCCGTACAGTGGAGGGAAGGGTGGAGGAAGGAGGGGGTGATTCTTGCATGTCATTACGACTACCTCCTTAAGACGACCACCTGTCCAAGACGACCACTTTTGTTCACCATATTCGGTGGTCGTCTTGGGCAGGTTCGACTGTATGTGTGTATGAAGGGCATGATAAAGAGAAGGAGACATGAGGTTCTGTGGTTGTCAGTTGTTTCTTCATGGCTTTTTTTTTGTCTTTATGTATTAAATAATTTTTAGGCTCTTCATTTCTTTTCTCATAGAACTTTGAAAGCAAATTTCCCTTTGGAATAAATCAACATTTCCTTATTCCTTATTCCAGCTAAGAAGATTCATGATTGTTTGATACCTTGTCAGAATTACCAACAAGTCCCTAAACAAAATGCAATGAAACCCCATTGTCTGAACAAATACTAGAAAGCCAATGGCGCCTCCTCAGACATTTACTTGGGCAAGATGAAGGAATACCAGCGAATCAAGTTATGTCCTTTTATTTTGTGAAAAAACGGCAAAAGTTGCCGCAGAAGACCACCTATGACACTCAATAAAGACCTGTCATGCCTCGACGAAAATCTGAGTTATCTGAGACTCATTGCTCAAGATCTTCTCAAATGGAAAAAGCTAACATCCCATACCTATGAAGCTGCCAAGGCATCCAAGTCGGTTGATTAGGATGCAAACGGCAGTAAGTCAAGTCGAGTATTACTATTCCTTATTCCTTAATTTTATTTTGCTATCACCTGCTATAATCACACTACGAAGGCCTTTCAGAGGTCCAACAGGAGATGACAAATAACATCTGATGACCCAGTCTTGATCAAGCCACATCTTCCTATGTGCTGATAAGAATCGGAATGGGTCCTGATGTAAACGCAGCTCAGTTCTCGAGTTAGGTTGAAAGGGGCTCAGTGCTCCTCCATAGCCCCATTACAGAAGATCAAACCTTTCCCAAACAATCAAAAAAGACAAATAAGAAAACAATAAACTATGCGTCCAACATACATGCAAAGCTGTTTGTCTCCCTTTGTAATCTTTCAAATCTACAAGGGCTCCAGCAGTTAACAATTCACGGAGAATCAGCATGTAGGATTCCTGGGCATATTTACTGCATGCCATTAGTGGAGAAAAGCCGTCGTGGTTCCTTATGTTCACATCAGCTCCGCTGTTTAGAAGTAACTGCGTTAACTCCAAACTCCCAACTTCAACAGCACAATGCAGAGCCGATTTTCCATGTCTATCCTGACAACTAACGAGATCTGGTCTGGTCTCCAGCAACATCTTGAATAAGAAAGATATCGGATTTAATCAAGTTTTGTTTGAAAATGTTGATATCAAAAATATGCGTGGACAAATAGAGTATTGGCGGCAAGTCTGAGTTCTCTAATGAAAATAAGAAAAATGTTTCAGATTCAGATTAAGATTAAGACTCACTTTATAAATCCATAAAAAGTTGAAATCATTATATAGTTATACATCAATCATAAAAAGTAGGAAATCATAATTCATACATATACATAAATGACAGACATAACTATCAGGAAAAAAAATAGAAAGAAAAAAGTAAAAAAAGAAAAACACAGACAGAAAGAAAGAAAGAATGAAAGGAAGAAAGAAAGAAAGACAGGCAGAAAGAAAGAAAGACGGACAGAAAGAAAGAAAGAAAGAAAGAAAGAAAGAAAGAAAGAAAAAAATTAAAAGAGATGATGAAAAATTAACAGAAAGAAAGTAAGAAAAAGAGACAGCGGCTCAGCAATAAAAAAAAAGATCATTAAAGGAAAAATATTAGTCGGGCCATTCAATATTATCATACTCTCTTTGTCAACATAAAAATTTAATGGAAAACTTTTGTTGAGAGACTCAAAATCTCTTTATATCCATATTATGCATAGAACTCAGGGCTCTTTGATCAAATGTTCATTAAAACAAATCTTTCTATTATAATATTAAGACACATCAGTCTGATGGCCCAGTGCTAGAGGACCCGACTCTGAAGCGGGAGGTCACATGTTCGAGTCTTTGCCAAGTCATTCTGAAGACTTTAAAATTAGTAATTTAGTAACTGTCTCACTTGGTGCTCAGCATTATGAGAGCATTCAACAACTGTGATTGAGTGAGCTATTTGAATTGTGCCTATACCTTAAGGCTCATGTGTGGCTGCATATAAACTTGTCCAAGCAACACCATCTCTGGGATAACCTATGATGTTGAAAAGTGATGTTAAAAGCACAAAATACCGAATTTAAAAAGAATCTATTACGACATCTGGATTTAACATGAACTGACGGCCGATTATCCAAGTGGAGGCAGAAACAATAAATACCTGGTACCTAAGAAGGAAAAGAAGACAAAACTCAACTCACAAATATCGTTGTGGTAAAATTTCAAGTACCGGTATGTACAATCTTAATTCTAATGCTTCTATAAGATGGCACAAAAAAACTCATTAAATCAATAAACCTTCATCAAGAATGAACCAACAGAAACACTTGAAAACTATTGGTGACTTCTTTGTAAACATTAAGGGCGCATTGAACCTATCATGCAGCTTTCATGTCTCCTCAAAGACTCATGAAAACCAAATAGATAGATCTCTTTAGCCATAATAAAATGACATGTATTCCACCATTGAAACGAATTCATTTATTTCAAAAAATTGTAGCAGTTCATGTTATGCATGCCAAATCAAGTTGATGTGATGTCTTTTCTGTGCCTTAAAGCATTTTAAAAGATTTGTATGTTTTAAATATGAATTATTACTGTTACTCTTATTTTTCCTAAGTTGGACATTCGAAGAATGTAGCTCTCAATTCTTTCCAAAAGAGACTGAAGGCAGGTGAAAGTTATTTTTCTCATTTTGGCCCTGTACTTTGGAATAATTTACCAATTTTGTTCTTCTTTTCGTGGTCTCTTATTTTTTATCAGCCAGAGCCTGCTTTATTGTGGGATAGGCTGAATAACAAAAATGCTCTGTATTATTATTATTATCATTATCCGTTTTGGCTGCTTCCGGCAGACCGGACACATAACCGAACACTACTGGGATATGTGCCCGGTCTGCCAGAAGCAGCCAAAACAGACACATAGCCGAAACAGACACATATGCTAAAGGCGATTTTCAGGATGGCTGGCTTACGCAGTGGTGTCTTTTCCCCAACTATCTGAGTCATGGTCTCACTGCTCACATCAAACGATTTGCCGATTACCGTGAAATTTGGCTTTCATGGTGATTGTTCAATGGCATCTTTTCTTTTCTTTTTCTCTAAATACCTTGTCTGGAAGAGACACTGGCAATCATTGTCCTCCACTCATTCCTGTCCTCAATTGACCTTATGAGGCTTTTGATGTTACCATTCGGCATTGTCAATGACTTAAGACTTTCAATAAACGTTTATCTTTGTCTTCTTCTACTGCGTTTGCCTTTGACCTTTCCTGTTATGGCTAGATGTTCTAAGCCTTTGTGGCTGCAAATTGTTACCAAAATCCGTACACGTGAGGGACATGGTGACTGTGAAAGTGAAGTGCTGAGTGACTGAAAAGGTTCATGTACATATCATGTTTCGATAATCACATAATGCAGATGGATACTACAGATTCATTACGATTACATTTATGAACATGCATAGAAAGAAAAGAAAGGAAAACAGGTCATACCCTTTTATCAAAAGAAGCAATTGTTCTGTCTTTCCAAGTCGACATAAGAGCCACTTCGAACCAATCCATTGACATGGACCTCAGCCAGTCTGGCTAAGTCACCTGGACGACCAGAGACAATGCACTCGTAATTCTTTCAATCTCATGAGGATGGGAGAGAGGGGGAAAGGGCAGTCACTACGAACAACCAAAAGGCTATTGGCCTAAATTAGTCCTGCATGTTAAACACCCAGAGAGTCAAAATGCCATGCTTACAATTCTTTCAAACTCATTAGGGTGTGAAGAAAGTGAGGGGAGGGGTGTTCACCACAGTAAAGCAAACGGTGATTGGTTAAAATTACATCGGCCTGCAAATATTTCAACCAATGGAAACTGGTGAAAAGTAAAAGGACTGCTGCCTCCATTGTGATGGTTCAATGGCCTTATACCTAATGCAGCTAAGGTTGGGCCTACCCGTAATATGTAGTGGGAACATCAGGCTCTCGTTTTATTCCGCTTACTGTCACAGACAATAAAATGTCCCATTCATTCAACTGTATGAGTGCATTTTGACGAATTAACAACAAATAATGTTGAGTAGGATGAACTTTTCGCCAGGCAAAACGGACATCTGTGCGAAATTCTGATTTTGAATCGGCCAAATTCCTGATTTTGAACTAGCCACTTAGAGGTCTGTTTTTTAAAGAAAAAATTATGTTTTGTACCAAAAGCGGCCACAAAGACGAAACGGCCAGATAGCTGGCGGATACATAGCTGATTGCTTCTGTATTAAGTCCCCTCTTTAACCTTCCCCTGCAGGTTGAAAGGCAGTTTTCAAGGGGCCATTAATGATGGGCTTAATGTTTTGGTCTACTTGAATGTGATACTGATATTCTACTTTGATGAGCCCAATGAAAACATCTCTGTAGTGTTTCATTTATGGCTGCTTTTCACCTCTGTTGCTATTGTTGACACGTCCGCTTTCATCAGGCTTTTCAGTGCTCTTCTTGTCTTTTTCTTCTTGAATCTGCTTTTTAAAAGCTTAGAATTCTCACATGTGTCAAGTCCTAGGCTGGGATCTTCTTGTGTGCAGTCAACGCAACATTTACATTTTGGCCAAGGACTCTCACTTGCATGTCTCTTTCACTTCCTGAATAAGTGCAAAGTTTATGTTTTGTCAGCTTTGAGGGAATCTTTCCAATTTCCTTATTTGGATGAAAGTTTTCCAGGGTAGTACATTGGCCTGAATTTCACTTCAATATTATTTATTTCAGTTGTCACATAATATGCTTGATTACCTATGTACTCTTTGAGGTAAATTGCTCCTATGTAATGGAGTTATGTGTATCTGTTTCTTCAGATTCACTGCTATCATATTCCTCAATTTGATGTCCAGTTTCTTTTGGATCTACAGTAAGATTTTCAATTATATTTCTTTCCACAATTCTGGTATTTTGTGCCAATGGCAGGACAATTTATCCCATGTATCATACCTGATCTTGGGAATTTTGATTTCTGAGGATTAAATTGCACTACTTCACATCTCTTGTACTTATGTTCTGGTCTTTGACCAGAATGACTTTGTTTTTATCTAACTGGTTCACAATTGCTTATTTTTTCATGAGATCCATAACTTCTTTGATTCCTCATGTGCCTGACATATACTCAAGTATAAGATTTGCCTCTCTCAAAAGCAGGCTTTGACTCCTGATCTGTAAATACCACAATTCTATCACAAATCATTTCCGACTCAAGTTTTCCATATTTGCATAGCTTGGCCAGCTTTGTCAATTCAATAACAAAGTCATCAAGACTCTCACACTCACCTTAAATTTTTGTGTTGAAGCGATAATGTCGAGTATGTTGGCTAGAAATATGTGGGGATACATTCGAAGAGGATAAATCAATTTTATCCTTGTCTGTTTTAGGAATGTTTCAGGTAAATTTCCATCCCTTTCCCACCAATCAAGTACAGAAAGCCTACACACTTGTCTGCTACACTGTCCTTTCCCATCACTAATTGGAGATATAACTTCATTTCTTGCTGCCATATGCTCCATTGCTCAGCTTGTGTGTGGAGAAACATTCGAAGAAAATGACAATTTTATCCTTGTCTGTTTTAAGAATGTTCCTTATGTTGTAAATTTCCATACCTTTCCCACCAGTAAAGTATAGAAAGCCTACACACTTGTCTGCTACATTGTCCTTTCCCATTGCTAATTGGAGATATAACTTCATTTCTTGCTGCCACCCTCCACCGCTCAGCTTGTGTATGGGTTTCTCTAATGACGTATTCTTCGGGAGGACGTAGATTAGACACTTTGACTTTTAAGTCCTAGATCTAGATTTGGACAACTTTGGGAAACAATTTTCACGAAGGAGAGTTTCGTGCTCCTGGTTTCTAGATCTAGAGATCTAGAATCGAGGTCCAAGTAAAGGTCTGATCTGAGTTAAATCTAGAATTTAGATCTAGATCTATGTGGATCGATTGCCTTTATCTACTAATAACAGGCAGTTGTAATCCAACATAGATCTACTCATTTTTTAAATTCCCTCCTAATATTAGAATTCTGTTTGAATAGGCATAGCTTCATTTACCTGACATCATTGTAAAGTATGTTAACTTCATGAATAGTATTGACAAGACAACGAGAGCAGTTATAGTTTTTTTATTTTTTGCATTCCAATTATTGTACATTTTAGAGTGGTTCCCTTGTGAGGGAAGCTTGCCAGATAAACAACATTATACATATATAATGCAATCACATTTCTAATGAAATGGTATTTGGTATCAACATGTTTGCATCTTTAATGTTAAACAGGGTTCTTAGCCAATGCAGTAGCTCCTTGAGTATCTCATTTGTAATAAATGGTATTGGGTATCAACATGTTTGCACCTTTGATGTTGAACCTTAACCAATGCAATAGCTCCTTGAGTAACTCATTTCTAATGAAATGGTATTTGATATCATGTTTGCACCCTCAATGTTTAACAGGGTTCTTAGCCAATGCAATAACTCCTTGAGTATCAAATAGAATTGTGAATGGAGTTTGATTTAGGTGGAGTGTTTCATTTGGCTTGCAAATATGTTGAAGTTGAACCAATAGACGCTTGTAAGGTCCATGGGGTTTCTTGGTGAGGTAACTGTGTGCCATGTGCAGATTGTATCAAGCATTCTGGGTTGTATTTAGAAGGATGCCGAACCCAGTGGGTATCTAGGCTGGATTTGAAGTGATTCACCGATGAGGTGTTGACCACATAACGGGGAAGGCTGTTCCACTCGTTGATCACATTCTGGGAGAAGAAGTTACCTCTTCTCTAATTTGAGAGAGGACATCTTACTATCCTGCCTTTGTAGAGCTCAGGCTTAGGACTGGTTGCTTTGAAAATACTGTGAATATATTTGTTCAAGACTATCATTTCCTGTCTTTTGCACCTAAATTCTAGGCTTGGTAGGTTGAGAATTTGAAGACGTTCTGGATATGGTTTGTCGCTGATGCAGCCCAATAGTTTGGTGGCTCTTTTTTGTACTTGTTCAACCCCCTTGCACAGGGACTTATTATAGAGTTCCCAAACTCTACAATATTGTACAGTAAGCCGGACCAGAGACTTGAATAATTCCACAAAAGTCTCATTTGTACGATAGTCAAAGGAACGCCGCATCACTCAAACAACTCTGTTTCCCTTTGATGTACACTGAGACACATGTTCTTTGAAACATAATTTGGAGTCTATGTAAACACAAAGGTCTGTCTCAACTTGACTCGATGAGAAGAAAAGATACTTCAAATCCCGCACTGTCCTGTCTCGTCATGTAATAAGTTGCTTCTGAATTTTTACAGCTTAGCTTGAGAGCGTGACATTTTTGAGGATGAAATCTTAGTAACCAGTCTTATGACCATTTCTCAAGATTGTCCAAGTCATGCTGCAGTGTAGCTGTGGCTCCGTCCACATCACGTCTAGTGTATATTTTATTTTGGTATCATCGGCAAAAAGTTGTGCATGGTTCACAACACAGTCAGTAGATTGTTGATGTATATGACAAATAAGATTTGACCTAGTACACTGCTTTGTGGTATACTTGATGTAACGTTCGCATCCAGGGCTCATGACTCATTAACAATGACTCATTGAAGCTGCTGACTAAGAAAACTCATAATCCATACTGAGACTTTACCCACTGTACCATGGGCTTTCACTTTTTTACTTTTTCCCTCTCAAACAATTCTTTCCATGGCCTTGCACAGAATACAGAACAAACTGACTGGTTATTTACAGAGAGTTTGCTACCTTTCTTAAACACAGGGGTTACATTGGCCTGAGGCCAATCCTCAAGTACTTCTCCTTCTTCTAATGATTGTCTGAATAACATGGTTATGGGTTTGGCTAAAACTGCTGAGGCTCTAGATAAAAAGAAAGGGTGTATGCCTTCAGGCCCACTTGCCTTGCCTGTATGTAAGTGCCGTAGGAGTTTTATAAACTTTATCAACCTGAATGTCAATGTCACTGAGTTCATTTTCAAAATTGAAAATTGGAGGAGGCAGGGGTACATCATCATATACCTCCTTAGTGAACACAGTCTGGAAGAAGGCATTGAAAAGCACTTTGTTTTACATTCATCATCTTTCCTTAAGTCAGTCACACCAGACCTTGTCTTGTGTGTAGGGTGTTCCTTAGCCTGAGCTGCTACTTTTTGTTCCATAAGGTTTTGCACTTTTCTTCAATCTTTCCTGGTTATAGTTTTGATAGTCTATACCATCTCTTGTTTCTAGCCATCTACAAAACAGTTAATGAGTTTATGCCCTTTTTCTCACTGATGAAAGAGCACCTTGAGTCATCCACTTTTTGCTAGAGACACCTTTTGACTTCGTTTTGGGTACATGATTATTTACAGCTGGTGATGTATTATCTTTAATTACTTTCAACTTATCATTTGTGGTTTTGCCACTCAATTCACCACTCCAATTCTCAAGGGAGGGTTCTTCAACTAAGGAATTGATGTCTTCTTATAAGTAGTTATAGTGAGATTTGCAGGAAAATTTCTTCTTGGGACAGGATAACTGTATAAATAAAGTAGCATGATCACTTTAACCAAAAGCTGCCTGAGAAGACACATCCGTAACTAAACCATGTCTATAAGTGAAGACCAGATCCACCAAGCTCAGTGTCTGGTAGGCTCTGAAGTGATTAGATTCTGTTTAATGTTGGATCAAGAATGAGTCTTTACAGGCTGCTAGAAATTTTGATGCTTGGTGATCAGGGCCTTGTGGCACACACTTGATTCTCCCAGTGTATGTCTGGGTAGTTAAAGTCACCGAGAATGAACAGATTATGACTTCTAGGTTTTGCTGCTTTTCAAATTTAGTTTGTCTGAGTTTTCACATCTGCAGTTTGGGCTTGTGTAAAAAAAGCCAAGAGTAAGAGTTTCATTGTCAGTGATTTTACAATCAACAAAGACAGATTCTTTGAAGGTATTTACCCTCTTGAGTAGCTGAAACTAATGACATATACTCTGCTTCACAGCTAAAAAGAATAATTGTAAGTTGTTTTTTAGACTTCCAAGAAATCATAAGACCACTTTCAGAAATTCTTAATGCGTACCCAGTGATGCTTTTATGATCATTGGAATTAGCCCAGTCAGCATTACAGATGCCTGACACATTCAGATGTTTATCAGATTTCACAAATGTTAATTTCTCATCCCTTGTACCACATAAACATCTGAGTAAGTGCCTTGGCATTATCGTGTGATATTTTGAACCATAGTTCATAAACTGATATAATTTTGTGAAAGTGTATGAGATGGCTTGCCTTGTGGCTGTCATGATATGGATTGGTGCTCCCACAATCTGTCTGTAAAGTTTTTGTTTATCAACACTTACTGATTCAGATTCTGGGGTCCGCAAATTCATTTCAAATGGTGTAGCTCTTGGTCTGCAGTCTTGCATACATATCAAACCTCTCTAAAAGACCTTCAATATATTTTGCCTGACTTATGCCTATTTTAAGTGTTTTCAATTTGCAATTCAATACCTAGAAAATTAGAGACTTTGCCAAGGTGTTTCAGCTTGAACTTTTTGGATAAGGTTTTCGTTACATAATATTTTACACCTGGTTTAACAGGTATGAACAAATCACCTGCCCACACCAATATGAAAATGTTTTGGCCTGGTTTAAAGTAAATACAAGGATCATTGATTGATCTATTATATCCTTGCTCAGTCAAGCAGGTTTGGGCCACAGAGGGTATAATTCCAATTCCTATCAGATTGCTTGAGTCCATAAAAGGTCTTTTGCAGTCTGTAAAACAGTTTTTCATTTGGATCAGTTACTTCAAATCCCCTTGGTTGTTCTACATACATGTTATGGTCAATGGCTGCATTTAAGTATGCAAACTTAACATCAAATTAATATAATTCAAGGTTGTTTTGTGATGCAATCCATGTAAAAATCCTTATAGAGTTCATTTGAGCCGTCTGGGAAAATATTTCCTGATAATCTATCCCCTTTAATGGGAATATCCTTTTGCAACAAAATATGTTTTGCACTTGTCATTATTGTCATGTTTTATGCTATAAACTCACTTTCATTTTGACTGCTTTCCTATCTTTTGGTAAAGGGGCCTGGTCAAATGTATTGTTTTTCTCAAGGGCTCATATTTCATTTTTCATTGCTTCTAACCATTGCTTAGAGTTTGATCAAGAGATGGCTTCAAAATATTTTTGAGGAACACTGTACATTTGAACAGCAATAAGAAGTGTGGCAGAATTTATCATTTGTTCATCATCATCCAAATAGTAATGTTCAAAATATTTGATTAATGTCTTTGCCTTTTTGCCTGCTCACGTTTGAGTGTTTATCTCAATGGCATTATGGGATAATTCCTCATTTGAATCTTGGTCAGGATTAATTTGTTAACCATTTGGGTAGACAAATCCCTCCTTTTCAATGTAAAGATTTAGGTGTGGGGCAGTTTGTTGACCATTTGGGTAAATTAAACTCTCCTCTTCGATATTGAGATTTTGGTCTGGGACAGTTTGTTGACCATTTAGGTAAACAATCCCTTCTCTTCAATATTGAGATTTTGGTCTGGGGCAGTTTGTTGACTGTTTGAATAAAAAAAACAACAACAGACCCTCTCCATCACCATTGTCATCGCTTGAAGTGTCATGTAGAGTAATTTCCTCATGTTCACATGCTTCAACTTCAAGGTTCTTAGGAAATTTTACATTTCTTACTCTTGACAATGTTTTCTGTGGACAAGTAAACTTACTAGCTGGGCTGTCTTTGTCATAACCCACAAAAACTGCTTCTTCAGCTCTGACATCCAATTTCTTAAGGCTCTGAATACTTGAAGGACAAGCTTGACCAAATTTGTGTAATTTTGATAGGTCAGATTTCATGCCAGTGAGTGCTTCGAAAGGAGCTTTTGAAAGTCTTTTATTGAAACATCTTTTCTTGTGTGAGCTGAAAACATCAGAACATAAATATGGATAAGTTTGATTCAAGAAGCAAGCATTGTGCCATCTCCTCACCTGTACCATTTTGATGGGGACTGTGAGGTGAATTTCTCTCATGACTTATCTAATTTTCAATGTAATATTATTCTGAAACTGCTTTGATTCAAATTTGCCACCAGAGTCAGTTCTGATACATTTTACCTTGCCATATTGTGAAACATCACTGAGGTACTCTAAAGGAATGTCAGATTTCTCCTTCAGGAGATAAACACAATTCAGTTCAATGTTGATCATCGACACATATCATTAAGAACCTGAAACCATTTTTGTCAATCTGGTCAGTAGGACCAGCAAGGTCAAGATGGATCTTCATCTTAACAAACTTAAGTCACCCATGTGTCAGTTCAACATGATTTATTTATTTTAAGTCTCAATAAAATAAATGAATGGTGCCTATTTAGACCAAAGGACATCTTCACACATTGGCATAAAGATGGATCTTCATCTTAACAAATTTAAGTCACCCATGTGTCAGTTCAACATGATTTATTTATTTTAAGTCTCAATAAAATAAACGAATGGTGCCTATTTAGGCCAAAGGACATCTTCACACATTGGCATAACAAATAAGGCATGCAATAACAACACGTTAACCATTCTATGTTTATAATAGGCTTCAGTGTAACTGCTGCTTTATGGCAAAGACACTGTAGTACACACAAATGTACACTGACACTCCGGTGACAACAATCATAACAAACTTAAGTCACCGGTGTGTCAGTTCAACATGGTTTATTTATTTTAATTCTCAATAAAATAAATGAATGGTGTCTACAGGGAGAGAATGCCATCCTTTGAACGTGAATTACCAACAAACAAAATGTAAATAAGGAACTAGAGTGTGGCCAACTGGTTCTCTCTAGTAGATCAACATAATCAATTTATAAAGGAATTTGAAACAAGAGTATCGAATAAGCCCCTGGCTATGCTATGCCTACTTAGCGAGCCAAACATTACATTATATAATAACTTCAGTACAATAGTGAAATGGTAGTACATTGAACATTGCTGGATCAGAATCCAGTCTGGTAACACGGGTTAATCATTAATGGGAAACATTTGGTCAGGCCAAGTCACACATGTCTTATACACGTTTTGAAAATATTTTTCTCTGTGATAGAGTCTGCTGTCTGGGGATAAACATCTATCTCAAAAAACACCCCTTCTGATTTCCTCCTCCATAGTGACTGTGCAGTGTGGTGTTCCACGCCAGATACAATGGCTGCGGTCGCTCCCGTCAGATGGAAACACCAAGGAGAAAACTCCTCGCTAAGACCCACCCCCTTGGGGGTTTCCTGAAGCACACCGCTGATTGACGCGGCAGTGAGAACGGAGTGTGGAGGTCTGATATTTACGAATACCTGTCTGTGTGGTGGAATACCCAGGGTTTTCTCCAGATGTGCCCATAAGCAGCCTACAGGATCAGTCAACGGATTGTCAGTTGGATCAACCTGTATCTCCATACCATGCCTATCAGTGTCCTTTTTCACCGCGAAGAAGGTTATCTGCAAGCCACTCTTTGGTTTAGAACTGATATGGTGCCAGGTCTGACGGTCAACACATAGCTGCGAGTGCAAACCGTGAAATTGATTTTTGTCTCTGCTGGTGTCATGTTCTCGTTGGAGCCCCATTTCTCAATAGTTGCCAGAATCTTCCTGACAGGCAGAATCTTTGTTCTACCAGTCAGTCAAGTTGTCTCACACTTAATGAGCACTCTCACAAAGGTGTCTATGAAGCTCCGGTCGAGATTCTGATCCCTAGCCTTGTACCAATGTTTAAGCGCTGATGATCTGATTCTAAGCTTGGATTCTGATCGTTCAGACCTGATAGCATAGTCATTTAGGAATTCTGCTATTATACGTCATTACCATTCCGTGGTGGAAACTCTAAACCTTGGTTAAGGCAAAATTATCTGAAATGTTGTATACATTTGTTATATTGACCCAAGGTGGATGGTGCCAAAAACTTAGAGAATTTATCCCTGCACAATACACTCCTTGTTTGAGCTGCTAAATGGTTGCTCCAGAGATTCTCCAGGCATACCAAGTCCATTTGGGGTTTCTTAGTGCTTTGGGAGTTGTACTGGTGTGAGGTAGACAGAACCGCCTTGCTTTTGGCAATTTTATGGGAGGCAGGATAGACAGTTGGACTAGTTTTTGATGCCAGCTGTTGGCTCTCCACTGCGGAGCAATCACTGTTGCCATAACTTATTGTGAAACAATGGTTTGTATCACTCTGTCTAATAAACGAATTGGTGCATTGACCTAGTTGTTCTCTTCTTTCCAGTCAGGTCGGTGCAGGGCATCCACCCCACTGGTGCATGGATCTGGGAATGAACTGTTGTATCTTGGACACAGCTTTGTATTCATTGAAACAAACCGATGTATTGTATGAGGACCCCATAAAGTGTTCAGATAATGGATCAGACCTGGATGCATGACCCACTCATGCTGATCTGGTAGTCTGCTGAGACTGTCTCCCCGTGGGGGACCCGGGACTTCTCCAGCTGGGGAGAAGAGCAGAATCTAGGCCCTCTGCCACTGACCAGGCATGT